>JAVYIG010009688.1:0-75932 GCA_035222895.1 Strongylocentrotus droebachiensis | reverse complement strand
GCTATCATGTTTCGATTACACAGGCTCAAGGGGTGTAATGCCTGCAAAGGCTTCGGGGAAACTCGGGGAGTGAGTATGCATTTGGAGGGAGGGGGGGAAGGGGGGTTGAACGGGCAGATATTATACTCTTAAAGTTTCGATTTCAATACACTTTCTTCCTTTCTCGAATTACTTGACAAGGGATCGGTGTATGCTTGAGGTTGTGTAGGTTGAAATAACCATGTCTCATACGAACTTAGTGTTTTCTAATTTGCACGTGATTTAACTAATATCAACAACTTTTTAATATTCAGAATCATGTCTTAACAAAATTGGTATTCTCTTTGAGGACTAAACCGCTTTAAATTCTTGATTAAATTTGAATAATTTAATACTGTGACTAACGAGAATAAGTATCGTTATTCGTGTATTATTTTACTCAGATTGTTTTAAAAATAGAAAATTAACATGGGGTGTTGTAAGCAAAATGTGAAGTGACATCCCTAAAAACAGTGATGATAGCTAAAAAAAAAGGAAAAGCAACTACAACATGTGCATTTTGTTCTTTTCAGTGATCAAGGGGATTTTTAAAAATTGAATTATACTTCTTTTTTATGAAGTCAAATTACTAGCAAGTACTTTGCGATAAGTACATAAGCCCGCGAATTATGCATTGTCAACACCACAGAACTTCAACAATAAAAGGACCCTTGGAATGTCACATACAATCATGATCTTGTCGCTGGGGGCGCTGTTCAGAAATGAACTGGTGAAAAGACTTGAATGATTTTCTGCTTTTTCGTCTCGGCTTTTTTAGTCTCGGAAGGCAAATAAAGCTAGAGTCTCGATAAAACAGAACATTTTCCAGCTTTATTTCTTATAAAAGATATTTGTCAAGCCTCCTTTACAAAAATACGTCCAACGAATATAGTTTTAAAAGTAAACCGAGGGAGCCATTGTCGTGAAAATGTTACTTTCGATTATATTCAGAAGAAATTATGAATTGATTTCCGTAAATCATGTTTCCCCCCTGTTTTTTCAACGTCCTTACACGTCCAGTATTTACTTGCCGAGACGATTTTTATCTTAAATAATGATATAATAATAATAATAATAATAAATATAATAAACATAAAACAATAATAACAATAATAATAATAAAATGTCTTGTTACCTAGGGTAGCCTCATCAGTATTAACACTGTTTTTAGCCGAGCTACCATGATAATTCGGAAGTTTCTTCGTATAAAAGATAGCCATTTACTACACCTGGGTGGAGAGTGGCAAATGTAGATCAATGTCTTGCCAAAGGACATTAGTGCCGCGGCGGGACCCGAACCGCGACCCATGTGATCCACGGTCTGGTGATGTATCCACTGACCACTCCACCTATGTCTTTAACAAAATCATGGTGCACTAAAGTCAAGTGTTATTGTTAACAAAATAATAATTATTATCTAATTGTATAAAGACACTCGTTATCTAGTTATTTATTGATCACTGAAAGGCGACGAAACAACAGATTCTTATTTGCATTTCTCCAGGTTATTTATCTTGGTAAATGTGTATTATTGTTTTTATTATTGCCGCAGTAATTAGTTAATGAACAAATGAATGTATGATTTATTTTGGGGTTGGTATTGTAGTTTAAATATACTAGTGGAATTGTGGCATTTTTTGCGTTCTCCCTTTAAATTCTAATTAAATATTTCAATTAAATTGAAACAAGCTCGCCGATTCTTTTTGAGTCACCCTCTTTTGATATATTCTTTTAGCATGTCTGGAGTGTACGAAATATACCCATCAGTCATAATTAGCGCAGCCTGGTAATGCCCGGGAAGCTTGCATTGCGAAACTTCTCAACAATTTCCTCCCCAGTGTAAAGAAAGCATCTCAGCAAGTACAACATGCTAATCCTCTTCTTCCTCAATCATCCAAAACAGAAATGAAAAATGTGTTTTAGAAAGGCAAACTGTTTTAGATATGAGAGTTTCATGTAAGGGTTGCGCAAATTAATTTTGGTTAGGAACTGGGAATGTATTTGGAGGAGCAGCAGCTAGATAAAATTGGAATTCGCAACGGCCTGTTTGCAGTTGCAACTTGGGATACTGTGACAGTCAATGGTATGACGGGATACCAGACGTTTAATTACAACATCAATAACAACAACAACAACAACGACAACAATACCACCACAGTGACCACCACTGCCCATCAACAACAACATCAACATTTACTTCTACTATATACTATACTATACTTCTATAACTACTACTACGCGTCTACTACTACTACTACTAATACCACTACTACTACTACTACTACTAATACTACTACTTTTTCTTCTACTTCCACTACTACTACTACTACTACTACTACTACTACTGCTGCTGCTGCTACTACTACTACTACTACTACTTCTACCACTTCAACTGCCGTTCAACTGCTACAGTTTACTACCATTAATACCGCAACTAAAAGACTTAAATGAATAATTAAGAGCTATTGCAAGTACAAAATTAAGTAAATATTTCATTACTTACCTCAGAATTAGACATATTATTGTAGCATCTTTTGTTACATCAGTTTTTATTAAATATCATGGAGTCAATGTAGATGCGTTTTATCTTACAGCAACATATTATATCAAAATAACACCACATCTCGATCGAAATACATATCTAAAATATCACATTTCTGAACAAAACTAAGTGTTTGAGTAGATCGAAGTTTTCCCAGGGAAAAGTATTTTTGATGATGTCTATCTACCTAAGGCTACTGGCAGAATCAACGAAATGTTGTTTGCACTTGTTTTAGATTAAAATTTATCACATACTAATTAATTGTTCCTTCATGAGAAATTATTTACGAAATCATTTTCTCCTAAATAATTGATAATTCATGAACCTAAAGTTTAATATTATATATCTAAAATGTGCTTTAAATCTTATCATCATTATTGTTAGTATTAAATGATGACATTTTTCGCAAAATGCGAAGCAAATAAAGATATAATGTGACTTTTACGAGATAATTACTAATTTCATGGAGTAGAATCATAGATTTGAATCCATATCTGCAGATCACAATTGCAACTTAATATGAAACAGGCATTGATTATTAAAGTATCGTCATTAAAATGAAATTCAATGATTATAAGGAGGACTGTTAAACCATCTGAGGCATTAGGCTCGTCCTTTTTTAATATATTTTATGATTACAATAAGAAATATTAAGCCATCTGCCACTACGCGTCAAGAAACATGAGATAATCTGCTATCACTCACGAGTGACCTCTTTGTTTCTACAAAGATATTCAGATTAAGACATGGTCACGTATTGATAGCTTTCGAAACAACATGAATGTATCGTGAATAGTATACAAGTTCAACTATACGACATCAAAATTGTAATGAAATGCGCAGGAGATACTGTATGCCATTGTGCTCTCTGGTAAATTTCTTTCAAAACTGTTGGTTTCTTAAACGTCATATTATTTCGGAAAGAATAGTACAATGATTATAAGTAAAAACAATGAGGTAACAATGAACAACTACAACCACAACAACAACAACAAAATGAAAGTGGTGATAGTCTATCTTAAAGAAAGGGAAAATGTATAGGCATGCAGAAAAGGTTGTTTGAAGGGAGAGAAGAGAGACGGAGAGAAAAGAGAGAGAGAGGGAGAGAGAGAGAGGGAGAGAGAGAGAGAGAGAGAGAGAGACAGAGAGAGAGAGACAGAGAGAATGCTTTATGCCAGTTTTCAGGCATAAATATTAATTTAATTCATGCCATTGGCAGTGTTTTCATGCCATATTTCAGGGTCTTTTCCAGGGTAGAAAATTGCCCATTGTTAACGATTACAGGACCTCTCATAAAATTCTGTCTAGTATCCTTTTTTTAAATATTGGTATCTTTTTGTTATGCCTTCCTTTATTTCCACATCATTTGGCACACACGCACGTTAAACCGGCTTGAAAACCTCCCGAACCCCACCTCTGATTATCACCGTTTTCATGTTTTTGTCAATTTATTTCAAGCGGTAAATTTCTTGTCTGTTACCATGCTGGCATAACGCTTTGAAATACATTTTGTTGTTGTCTTGGAATATTTGCATTCCTCATTTTCAAGGCAGAAAGCAGTTCTTGACACTCGATTTATCATGAATTCGCCAAGGCTTGTTCAACGGCGTGTGAGAATCGTTTTGAACTAAAGCCGCTTTCAGTTTGCTATATTTACCTAGAGTGAAATGTAGCATGTCTATGGCAAAATGTAACTTGGCCCAGCGAATTCTTAAAAACGACACCAAGTATAGGATTTAACGATAACCAGTTTGGAAAATGAACCTGAGCAAATTTTAAGCAGTTTTCTAACATTTTAGAGGGGCGTCGACTGAGGGGGGGGGGGGGGGGGTAGGGGGGGGGGGGGTAGGGGGTAGGGGGGGGGGGGGGGTCCTTCGAATTGAATTGTTATCAGTGACTAAACCAGAATGAAGTTTGTATACTATATGATTAACATGGACAACAGCAATTTGTGCTTTTGACCCCCCCCCCCCCTCCCATCCAGATGGCGTTTAGCACCACTCACCGCTTACAAGATCTAGCCTATAATGGACAAAATGTTATCATTGCTAACGGCAAATTATTATAAGCCTTCTTTGTTGTTGGATACTTTATGAATCTGAGGAATATTCTTTTTGTTCATTGGCAGATTTCAGGCTTGTTAGAATTGTTTTCTTCAGAATCCCCCCTTCCCCCTTTTCATCCCAATGATGTTCTGGCGAGGCCCCTTGTTTTTGTACTTTTTAAAATCGATATTTTTCTCCACTGAATTCAAGAATCCAGAGGTGACGAACATCACAGTCCCATTCTAGGTCTATGGTGTGAGCTCTCTCGTCCCGAAGAAGTAGACATTTAGCGACTGTCTTTCTGTATCTTCAAGTTTTGTCCCTCGTAAGATAGGAGAACGACTCGTCCTCCCTGCCATATTCATCACCGCATCAATATTTACAGTTCATTCGAAGAATAATACGGGGTCTTCTCGCCGGATCGCGTTTCCCGGCCTGATCTACGCCGCTGCTCCAGGCGGTATCGCTCCCCGCTCAGACCCCCTCAGGGTATCTCCGCAGGTGCATTCCCTCAATGAAGACATGATCATTGAGTAACATAACATGTTGCGAACACGATGACCATACACAAAGACAGAAAAATAATGGCCCTTGCATCTAGGATGATGGCAATGGATGAGCCGGAGGGGTCTAAAACTAAATTGTCTTGAACTAAAATGATAACGACAAATTAAAACCAGAAATCATCTTTGCTTAAAGTGCTTAGTTGGTTCCCTTTTCAATGACATGAAGTAATTTAAGTTTCCCCTCCGATTATGATGTTTCATTATTAATACAAACAAATCTTTGCTTCTCATTTCCCTTCCTTTCTCTATTATTTCTAAGATAACTGTATTTATTATGTTGACTTTGTATATACTGCGAATTCTTGATTTTTATGGCCAAAAAATTATTGTATTTTCCAGAATGAACACATTAGCTTTTTATATACTGTTCCAATTATTAGGGGGTAGGATTATTGTCATAATGTTCGACATGACCCTCTTAATACCTTTGTTTTTTTTTAACTTAAATTTATTTGGTTAAAGAATACGAGACCACTGACTAGCATTCTGATTTATTTTTAATCTGAGGGTCTACGAGACCGACATTTGACAATTTCGCGGGCTGGGATACAGGATTCTGAATTGGAGAATAATGTACTTGCTAATACACGTAGATCTATCAATATTGTAATAAAATGTAAAAATGAAGGATTCGGATAATGAAAGAGAAAACGGAAGACGGATAATATCAATATGAAAATAGTATAATAAAAGGACATAATTATATAAATAGGGGAATTCGCATTCAATTCTTAAAAACTACATCAGAATGATCGAAAAATATTAATCAAAAGCAAAGCGAAAAAATAAGTTAGTAGGATTCCCATTCCACTTTTTTTTAGCTGCATTCCTTTGATGTTTTACGTAATTGTGTTTTAGACAATTGACGAGCTTTGTATTAGTTTCCCATGCCCATCTCAATTTCATGCAGAAAACCTCCACTTGGGGAAAGTTAAATAGATCGGACAAAAGGCTTGAGTTTAAGAAGCCAACTGTAGCTTACAATCTCCTTAGAATACACCACCGGATAAGTGAATGTTAAACATTGTAGAATCTACTTAGCGGTTGGGGCATCCATTCAACGGAATACAATAAACACTAATAGCAGGGGTATAAGTCGGGTTTCGCTTTGTTTGCATCATCCGTACAAAGGTAAATGGCAAAGAGAAGTGAAAGTTAAACTTTTCTGTCTGAGATTTTGGGCTGTTTGCTTTTTGGACATGTAATACACATACTGTGTGTGTATGTTTGAGAGCGAGAGGGAGAGAGATAGATAGAGAGAGAGGTGGTATTAAGAATGCCAAAGAAGAAAAGCCGACAGTGCACAAGCCTCTCATACATTGATGGCAAGCGCCCCTTTTCATTTTACCAAAAGCGAAATTCGTTCAACTGACACTTGGATGATAATCAACATGACCAATATCGTGAATAAATACGATTGCATGACATCAATAAGAGATAGCTTAAGACGATGACAGAAAGAATAATGGAGGAAGAGGAACAAGGGAATTACAGAGAGACAGATGGAGATACGTAGATAGATAGATAAAGAAATCGATATATATATTCCAATTTTATTTCAAAAGTGTTGCCTCCTCAGTCAAAATTCTGCTGTCCTGTATAAAAACAATACAAACAATTTCTACAAAAGTATTTTACAAAATAGACAAAATGGACAATCGTAATGTAGAACTTCCAGCAGAAAGAAAAATATGTAAAACAAATTAAAGCACACATAATTATACATCAATATGCAAGAAAGTGACATTCAAATGACATAAACTTGAAACGTGAAATGGGGAGCCGAGAATAGACAGAAATACAAACAGAAAGTGTGATGCTTAAGAGGAAAAAAAAAGGAGAAACAAAAGTGATAGAAGGGAGGAGGGGGGGGGGGGGGCTAATGGGAGAGGATGTATGATAGGTAAAAAGTGAGAGAGAAAACGACGGAAAGTGATTAAGGGGTATAGAGAACACAAGACAGTGAAAATGCAGGATGATAATAATTCAAGAAATTTAGAATCTGGAAGAAGAAAATAACTTATTAATAACAGAGTGGATGTATAATTTTTTACAGTGTATGCACATGGAGAGCAAAAGAATTATTCTGTTGTATTGAGCATGTTTATGTAAAGGCGCTATATAACTATCAATATGTATGTATGTATAAAATGAATATAGGTAAAAAGAAAGATAACTCCATATAGATAAAGAGATAGATAGTAAGATAGATAGACAGATAGATACATATTATATAGGAAGATAGAGGAGAGAGAAATAGAGCGAGAGAGAGATAGAGAAGGGGGGGGGGGGACACAGTATACACTGCTGGCCACCTATAAAAGAGAGAAAAAAAGAAAAAAAAGCAAAGCTCAAATCTTACATCTTTGTATACGAAGCGAGTGACACCTTTCGTTGGGCCTCGGTCCTCTGAAAGTGGAGATTGTGATGAAAATATCAAAATGCTCAAACTACAGCATTTTGAAGAAGGAGAAACAGAAGAAGGTCAAGAAACTTTCACTTTGGAAGACGACCAGATAGATAGATAATGTTCGTTGTTCTCGAGCGGACGTCCGTAGGTAAAGTTTCGAATCGGGATTGGGTTACATGCGGGAGATGACGTGCATGGTTTTGACACCTAACACCCGACAAAATCCTCATACTTCAAAGGTGTTATCATGATTAAACAATACACGAGGAGGAGATAAAGAAGTTCACTCCAGAGGAAGAGGGTGAGAGAGAGAGAGAGAGAGAGAGAGAGAGAGAGAGAGAGGAGGGAGTGAGGAAAGACGATGCAAGTCTACCAGAAATCGGGGAAGTATCATCATGATTGACACGTTTGACACATTTTAAAGTTGCAATCCAGCATCAGAATGATTGTGTTCTTAAAATATCTTATTTTAAAGAAATATTTTTCAATTCTGATATTTTGATCCCTCTATTCGAAAAAAAGGTAAAGTTGACATTTTCTCTTGTCTTTGTGAAAGTCAAAGTGGTTGTAATTTTTTGATATTCCCATTTTAGAGCTAAGTTTAATAGTGCATTGAGTTTTTATTACCCCTTTAAATCTGTTCAAGAGCTTTCCCAGTGAGGTATAAATGTTTACAAAGCATTATTGTCCGTAGTCGGGTCGAAGGACTATTGCATTTAAAAAGGTAGTGAATGTTCCATGAATTTGGACACTGAATATCCGTTTTTAGTCTTATTATTAGATACTAGAAAGGTACAATATTGATTTTGTTTTTCAGGATTTAAGACAAGGAATAATAGCATGTGGGTTGATTATTTCATTTATTGTCAACACTGTGTTTTACAATACTCCCGGTAACATAATGTGTAAATGTGTGATATAGAATTGTTTCATTTGAGAATACATCTGATTGTATTCTTGATAAATACATTTGATGGAGAAAAGAAATGAAATTGTTGAACAAAACAAAACCAACACAAACGCAAAAACAATTAATAAACATAGAAACTAACAAAAAAAAAACGATGAAAAAAAAAAGAAAAATCGCAGGCATATTTTCACAAAAAATTGTTAGAAAAAAATCAATTGAAATTCATATTCATATCGATATTCAATGTCGCGTCAGTAATGAGTAATTTCATATAGATATATGCTACTAACCATACACAAGGACTTGTATGCAAATGGTCAACTTCAAGATTATTGTCGCAATATTCTCTAATCTCAATCCAACTGAAACATAAACAAAAATGTACTTCAACTTAACAAAAAGTTTTACTTTGATCAAATTTCTTTATTTTTTTTTTCTAAAACGATGGAAGGAAGATGGGCGTTTCCTTTGGAAAGGATTATATACAAAGCAACCATTCTACGATTAGAAGATTAAGAGTATGATAATTAAAGGCAACTAGCTTAAGGGTAGTCTTAGAAGGAACACGCGTGCTGCATTGCCTGTCGTACATAAGTCAAGGCGAACTGCATGCCAGCTTTCGTTCCATTGCGCATGCTCGGTCGCGGCGAACCTCATACAAACTGCATCTGTAAGAGAAAGTTTTGATAATGGCGTCGAAAGGGTTAACTCCAACTTAGTGATTTACCAACTTGACTTCTAAGTGAATGTTCGCATTGCCCTTTTTTTTCTGTGCTCCGGGACCCATCCACAGATTGCATATACCGTAGTGTCGCAGAAGCCAAGTTGTGCACAACGTTTTGATTTCAAGTCGGGCCAGTGGAAATAGTCTCGCCAAGAGCAGGTGGCATAAAACCAAGAAGAAATAAGTTAATTACTTGATGGAAAAAGCTAAATCTTCTCATAAAACTTTTGATTAAATTGTTTAATGAGAAGATAGATCCAATTTAAGATATTAATATTCATTTGATGAGTGATTTAATGAACAAGTCGGAGGGGTGGCATGAGAGGATTTCATCGGGGAATAAAGATTGTGAAAATATGATTCTTATCATAAAACTTTGAATGAAAGTGGCTTAGGAGATAAGTGTGATTTAATTTTTATTTGGATAAGATACTTAAAAATGAATTAAAAATCAAGGAGGGGTGACATGACTTGTGAGCGAGTTTATTAAGGAATAAGAGCTGAAAATTATTTGATCACACGCACGAAAAAAGCTAAATCTTATATAACTTTTGATCAAAATTTTTCAGAAAAAGATAGATGAAATATTCATTATATTGATGTGTGATTGGAAGTCGTATTAGAAATCAGGGAGGGGTGGCATCCGGGGATTTTATTTATGAATACACGCTAAACAAATGATTTGCACAGACAAATATTGAATCTTTTTTTTAAAACTGATGATCAATTTTTGTTTGGATGACGAAAGATGTGGTTTAAGACATTAATATTCTGATGATGAGTGATTTGAAATCAAATCAGAAATCGGGGAGGGTGGCAGTTGAGGATTTTACTGGGATTTTACTTACACTTAAAAGCTTAGACACACACACGTACACACATAAAAATGTTGTCGAACCGTATTGATCAAAATGCTATGTGAGAAGAAAGATGCAATTTAAGATATTGATATTCCAATGATTAGTGATTTAAAATGGAATGGGAAAATCAAGAAAGGGGCGGACATGAAGGACTTTTAATACGGCAGGAATTTCATGGATTTGACAGTTTAAAATTTGAATCTATCGCTTTATTTCTCTAATCATTTCAGAATGACAGTTATTGGAATGTAGCCCCCCAATAATAAATTATCACGACATGATTGTGTTGGATAGTGACAAGACAGTCGGGATACAAGAAGTCATTATGATATAAGAATATAGGTAGGCGCCATAGCTCAGTGGTTTCGTAAACCGGAGGTCCCACGGGTTCGAGACCAAGCCAATGTGCTTGTGCCCTTTGGTGTCTGATCCTGATCACTAAGTCCCTCGGAGGGGACTTAAAGCCGTAGTTCCAATGGTCTCTTACCTACAATCATATTATACATGCTTTCTTAGTAGTCAGGTAAAACAATCCACAAACAAACAAATTTAAGCCTACACTGTCAAAGAAAAATATAAGGTAATAAACTGCTCATGCAATAATAACAGATGAGGTTAATAATTATGTTCCAAACTCGGATTTGTAATAAGGATACATAACTAAATTCTCTTACAGATTATCGAAATTCTGATTTTATACAAAAATACTAGCTGAAAACTATCTCAGTGTAAAAATACGCATGTTCACTTTGATTGCTATGACCATACAAACCAATTTACATCTATGTATGTCTCATGTTTTTTTTTCCCATTCTATGTTTGTTTATAATACATAATATTCATTAATATAGTTTCGAAAAATTTCAAAGATAAATGATATCCCGATCTTGTATGATAAAGCATTCCTATATAATTATGCGCATCTAAAAAGCTTTTTTTTCCTTTTAAAAATATTTCCGTTAGCTTTTTGGAAATCAGAACTTTTGCTCCAGGAACCGTTATCAGCACACAGTGCATTTCCAGGGCAAATCCTCTCGGATTTCACGGTATTTCTAAAAAGGAATAAAAGTATTGTTACTTAAAGTTCAGTTCAGATCATGAGATATGTTCCAAGTTTCAATAAGTTTAGGGAGAGGATCAACGACTGAGAAAGATGGGAGGTTCACATGAATGACGTAATAATGATATCTATATTTAAACATATATTTAAATATATATTGCCTATCCTAGTCGTAAATGATGAAATATGATTGATTACTCTCGTTGAATATGGAGGTATTTTGTTTGATGAAAGTATTGCATCAGTTTCGACAGCAGTATTAAATCCTGCAGACAGGAAAAGTGGCTCTCAGTGATTATAAATTTGCGCCACCTACGTCAGATGTGGTACATTGTAACCGTGACAGTCATGATCATATCCATAACATATTATAAAACATAATATAAATGAAACGACCGAGTGACTCAAATTGTTTTAAGTAGAAAACAAATTCTCATTTATTCTATTAAGATTTCAGACAAGTTGAAGAGGTCATTTTACATGATAAATGAATATTAACACTCACATTTCAAAAGCACAATCATACTAAAACTATACCTTTTCCAATCAACTATCATAATTCAATGTAAAGGATATTACAGAGGGAGAGATGAATCACAAACACGAGAACTGGACAAATGATACGTTAGCAAGGTAGAGTTTCTGAAGTAAGCTAAGATGGCCCGGAGGTGAAATACAGGTCATTTGTAACAATGACGAATAGCATGGGTCCAGTCATATTCCAAGATATAAATTGTAAATTCCTCGTAATTTTAAATCGTTGTATTATTAGAACAGGCTGTATTAGAATATCATTTTTTCATTTCGTTTCGTTTATTTTCATTTCCAACAAATTAAAATAAAATACATGGGATTTAGAGAACCACCTCGTCGTGGTTTATTTTATCTCTATTTCGGAGGGGGGGGGGGGGGATTCAACCCAGGGATCCGGCAATATTCTATCCGTATTGGAACTTTTATCGGTATATAAGAGTTACAGTTGATCATTAATGGATGCCTGCAATTTTACTGAATCTACTACATGTAAGTCTAGTATCATCATCGTTACTGCCAGTTCTTAAAATTAGTGCATGTCTAAGAAGAGGGCACGGATTTGAGTACAACAAATAAAGGCAGAAACTTGAGCTTAGCTAGAATACTGCAAAATCTCAAAAACATATACACAACAAAAGACAGCACAGTTCTGTTATCATTCAGAGTATCATAATGGAACGTTAATATCCCTTACAGAATCAACGGAGTCTGCCAAACCCTAATTAAACTTTCTTTTCGGAATCTTTTTAGATTATGTTCAGATTATAAATTGGGAACACAAAACAGCACAACATCACGTTCAATTCAGTTCACGGCAACATCGTTTTCTGTGAATTGTTCGAATCTACACTCAGTTACTCAGAAAAATATATAATATTGTTATACCTTATCTTCCTATTCAGTGGAATATAAATATAACTCATATTTGCTGAAATATAACAGTTCAGCCACAATTTGGATTCATTATATTGCACATGACACCAAGTTTAGGTTACTATACACGAGGACCCTTCATCGTGTCAAAATCTTAAAAATACGATTAATACAACAATTATTCCGTAAAAATGTCCAAATCCCAGAGAAAACACAGAGGAATATCATACATTTTGAAATTCGAAACTGGATTTAGGTAAATGATAATTTAAGTAACATTCCTTAGCCTGTCCGAAAATGGAACTCATGTGACGTGTGGAAATAACACGCGCTTATTCGAACTTGGACATCTTCGTATATGAATTAAAAAAACTTCTTGAAGACTTTGAAGGGGATTAAACATATCGTGGAGATTAGAGATTAAGTGAAGACGACTTAATTTGCCCCCATCCTGTAATCCGGACAAGTTTTAATCCCACAAGTCATGGTCAACGGGAAAAGATGATCATCGAGTCATCTGCGTGTACAATCAACGAGAGGTGGCGCTATACAGAGTAGGGAAGTGTGGAAGCAAAACTCATTCTGATAGCACTGGTAACGTGATCGCAATTTCTTTCGAAAAATCAGCCTAATGCAATTTCCATAGCCTCGTGCGTCGTCCGTTGAAATGTACGAATATGACAATTACGAACTACGTAATCCGAACCACATTTCTATGGGATATGCAATAGGATATTGAAATTGCACTCGAATTGATATTTTTATAAAATAGTTGCGATCATGTTTGTGGTGTCCCGAGTGAGGAAAAGTGCAAGAGAAATACTTGAACAAAAATATATTAAAAGCCCACTGTACTACTTGTAGCTACTTGCTCTCTCTATATAGAAATCAATGCCTAATCGGTGACCATTGGTACCCCATGAGCCTCTTTTTATTATGTTAATTGAGAGCTGAGTTGATGAGATAGCCACCTGTCAGTGACCACCCTGAGTGGTCTAATCCCTCCTAGCCAAACAAGTACAGATGGCCTTTAATAAACTTGTATCCAAAGATAAATGTGCCAGATATTTCATTTCAGCCGCAAATATTTAAAAGGATAGCCTATCTATAATATGGATTTTTGAAAGACATTGGATGGCTTCTAATAATATAAATGCGCAGTCATACTAGACAATATAAATTAAGCGAAAATAGATAATCTCTATTTGCTATTTTTCCGTCACGACATTGACAAACACAGTTATAAACTGATGGTAAACTTGTACTTGAGCTGGTATCAAGAAGATAACCTTCATGTACCAATACATGTGCAATACTAAATTTTCAACGGTATGGACAAATCGTACGAGTTTACAAGAACAAAACGAGTCATAAATTAGCACGGAAGGCAGTAGATTCCGATACATTTGAATTCACATTGAGTATTTTCACAGTTAAAATTGAGTTACTAATGGCTGATCAGGAATGGAAAGGCCTGTTTGCATTAAAACAAAAAATTGTTTATTCATTATTATTATTTTTTAACGACGGATGGAAGTCTTTCACCCCCTTTAGAGAAAAAGAAAAGTACTTTATTTGTCTTTTGACTCCTATTTTCAGCGGGATAAAAAAGTGTCGATATTATATGAAGAGGATAGATCTGCAACATACGTCTTCGGCTTCATTTGCAAATCGGACAAACACCTTTTTCCGAAGTCGTCGTATCCTCGTGAGTTTTCGTATACAATCTCATCAAAAATAAGCCTGAATTACTAGTCATTACTAATTTTCGTGCCCGGGCTTCTGAAAATTGTCCGAGCACTTTTTTCGGAAGACGTCGTAGGAGCTTTCGTAAACGTCACTTCGGAAGACTGCCCTACTACAAAATAATGTAGTCATTTCGGTTACAAACAGATGACAAATTGTGAGTTGAACGACTAAAAACTGCTTTAATCGGCTCCAGGAGACCGAGAAGCATTTTGAGACCGAGAAGCATTTTGAGGCCAAATAGGGTACATGTTCAAGAATGCAAAAGGACACACGTAATCACGAACAGTATCTGTCTCATATGATAACGGATCTTTCCAAACTGGACGCCTCTCTGCACTGCATGTATCCTAGGAGACGTTCACACCAAGACTCCACTAGGATGGGCTGCGACAAGGAACCGATGACTGCCGTCAACAACGTATTAACTCATCTCCAGGCTGGGCTGTATCGAGAGGATACATGTTGGTTAATCCGGAGGATCAGGCTTGCGATGTTGTCATCTTTGTATCGTTTTCCTTCTGTAAGCCAAGTAGAAAAAACAAACATTTTTGGTAAAGTAAACACGAGATGAGTTGGACGAGTGAAACAAAATTAAGGTATAGTAGTGCACTTTAAAATTTTATGAATTGCTGTCCGAAGACAGTGATTCTGAAAATGACAATATAGTTTAAAACAGGAGATGAAAGTATGGATCAGTTATCCACCACCTAAAAGTCAAAGAATGAAGAAGAGAAGAGAATGAGAAAGAAAGGGAGTCAAAGAAAGAGAAACAAACTATAGTGTGTGTTTGTGTGTGTGTGTTTGTATGTGTGTGTGTGTGAAAGAGAGAGAGAGAGAGAGAGAGAGAGAGGGAGAGAGAGAGAGAGAGAGAGAGAGAGAGGGAGAGAATTAGAGGGAGAGAGAGATATGCATATATACAAAGATAATAACAGAGAATACCTGATATAGAGGGATGGGATAAATAGATAGATAGATCATGGATGGATATATAGATATTCATGTAGATAGATGCTAATTAGAGAAAGGGAGAAACATGCAAATGAAAAAACAACAACAACAGAGATCTGATAGAGGGAAAGAGACAGATAGATAGATAGATAAATAGAGAGAGAGAGAGAGAGAGAGAGAGAGAGAGAGAGAAAGAGTGGAAGGGGAGAGGGGAAAAGAAAGAGTGGAAGGGGAGAGGGCAGTGAGAGGGAAGGTGGTGGGAGGGGGATCAACAGCGATGCATTACCTTTCTGTCTTGAGAGAATCTGTTTTGAAATTGGGCTTGAAGTCAGATACCTTGTACCCAGCGTGATGACCATTCGTCGTGTTAGCACGGGACTTCTCTGATCCTGAGTAGCTACATCGAGAAAAAAAAAATTAAAATCATTATGAGAAGTCCTCATCAAACATGGGCACTTAAAGGTATAGACCAGTTCTGGTCATACGATTGCATTGTGAAAGAAACGTTGTGGAATCGATCAGAAAAGGTTGATCATCTAGTATAAACGTATTGGTGTGTACTGCAAAATTCTGGAATCATCAAAATGATAAGAAATTTGGCCCAGTCTTGGTAAAGTTACAAACACTGTACACAGAAAGATGTATATATATGGGACTACGTGATAGATTATTATATCTATCCGGACTGGATAGATATAATAATTTACCAAATATATCAAGCGGTTTCCCGGCAAAATGTGTATCATCACGTATTAGTAAAAACATATTCTTTCACATGATTGGTAATAAGAGCTTCCATTTCATTTTTTTGAGAAGGGGGTGTTTCCAAAGCTGGTCTATACCTTTAACAAAACGACGAACACAACAACAAAATACGCGCATGCAAAGATAAAGCAAACAATTGCATGCATGTACACAAAATTTAAATCAATGAACTTTCAATAAATACCATCAACAGAATTAACAACAAACTAAACAAAATACATTTTCTTTTGAAGGCTGAATGAAAGTTTTGTCACTACAAATTAAAAATCACAAAATGCACAATAGGGATATTACAGTGGCGTTTCCAGACATTATTAATGGAGATGGGGAAGGAAGGGGAGGGGGGATTCCCTCAAGAAGGGGAAATGGAATGTACTTGAACAGGCATGCAACTAAAATTAAAAGCATCACTTAACATCAGTATACTGAGTGAGCACGGTAAGGATGTCGGGTGGTGGTGATGGCGGTGGTGGTGATGGTGCTGGCGGATATGGATGGGGGGGGGGGGGGGGGGGGGTCACAGTCATACATCCAAGTGACGGTTGGGGTGCAGCAATATAGTGCTCCCATCCGTGATGAGTAAAACAAGATGTTCGTACATCTTTATTGTGCAAATCGCTTCAAATTTTCATCAAGTCTCAATTCGTTATACCGATTAAGCACACATTCATGAGCCGATATCACAAAGTTGAACACTTAAAAAAAGACAAAGCTACATAAATATATTTAGCAACAGAAAGTGCAGCACAATTATTCAAATTACAATCAATTCCTGCACACTACTCTGGAAGAAAAGATGCATGAAGATGACATGGATTAAGGAGATATGATAAACAAGAAACCCCACTCCTAATAGACAGGTTTACTAAACATATTCAAATTTTATGCATAACTTTTGAACAAAGGTTGTTCTTGACAACCTGAAAGCGCGCCCGAGGAATGCCCGACAAAACAACAAGTAGTGTATGCGGACTGGATCCCAAGAACTATCATTCATTGGTAATAGGTTCATGGAAGATCTTGTAACTAGATCTCATGAAATGAAACATACATAAATTTGAATATAATTAGTAAACCGGTCTATGTACCAAAAATAAGTCAACAAAATAGTCAGTCAGTCATTTACAAGCAGGCTGACAAGCTTTCCATGCCGTTGAGGGGTATGCATGGGTGTGTCGGGAATAAAAGCGTGAGCACATTTTGCAACGGATATAATTTACTTCCTTACTATATAAATATATAAAGCTTCATCTTAAGAGTTGTCGGTTTTCGATGAAGTCGTCGACATTTCTATGTTTTTAAGACAATCCCAAATGTCGGGCGTACAATATGACGACTTGATATTGATAAGTGAAACATTTGCAGTTTGTGTGAATTGTGTTCAGCGAAACAATGTGCACAGGCTTTGACACACCCCTTCAAACAAAATGGCCGTCACCAAAACTCACTCGGAGCTTAATGATTGTGTGACGTAATGTTCGACAACCGATGACAAGCTGGTCTGGGGGTTCGTCGAATGCCATCGGATATCGTGCAGTTCACCGATCTGAACACTGGTTGCATTCCTAGTGGTGCATGAATAATTAGTAAGTCACGTGACACAAACCAGCCAATGAGAATGGAGTTATGAAGACATGTGAGTAAACAATGGTTATTTATATCAGTTTATTATTTATTGATATTATTAATTAATTAGTTTGTAGATAGGTGCTGAAGCATTAATCAAGGATTATCCAGAAGCGACTGATTGTAGAAAAACAAAAGATTTGTGTTGTTGTTAATTCCTCCAATTTATTATGTAGAATATCGACGAAGGTCAACGATATCAATTACAAAACGATATCAATGGTAACACCCCCTTAACTAATCAGGAGTCTTAATTTCACAACCACACTCACAAGCTAGATCTTCAGTGGCCTTTTGAAATTCAATATTTCGTTAGTTGGCAGTTCTGTTTTTAACAAATCTAAATGAAACGCAAATACACATCTGTATGCCATGATAAAACGAATGTGGGTATGTTTTGCTATCCCAGTGCTAATGATTATTTAAACCCACTCAAGATTACAATGATCGTTGTGAAGTTAATTGCATTAATTAGCCATGATTGATGGGTTGAGGAAATAGTTCCTGTGTTGAAAATACATGATTGGTATTAAACAAAATGATAATAGCCAAAGAAATAAATGACAACCACCGAATGTGAAATGACCATCGTATGAACCGTAAAATAGCCATTGCGTTTCTAAACCAATTATTCCCCAAGGAAAAGCAATAAAATGGATAAATATATACCGAGATTTCCTATTCTTTGCACAGAGGCATGCGTAAAAGGTTCTGGATGTAAACTTAAAACTTGAAAATAAAATTGAAAAGAAGCATGAAATTGTCGCACGGAACAATGGATACAAAAGTAATATAAATATAATACAATTATATAAAGAATATAAGATGATACGATACGTCATGTCATGAAATTCGTTTGGTTAAAAATGCATAGGGGTTAATAAAAACAAATGAATTATAAATATTTTGTTAAGATATAGTGCAATGACACTAATGTTAACTTAGTGATGCCTCTTGTCACAACGAGCACTTTTTGTTCTTCACAGCATAGAGGTCTTCTTATATAGGATCTCTATGGTTACATAATATTTCCAGCACAATTATAAGCAACTATATTATAGCCGTTGTCACCCGAAAATCTGATAAATAGCAAACTCTGAGCCGATTTTATATCCACCACCTGCGATATATTCCTGCCGTTTGTTGAAAACATTGTACAAATCAATAACATTGAATACCTTATCGACTTTGAGAAAAGCAGAAAGCTAGATGGAATGAATGGAAAATTTCATGAAGATGTGTAAGAGTCAAGATAAGAAGAAAAGAGATGGGGGAGAGGGCAGGTGAGAGAGAGAGAGAGAGAGAGAGAGAGAGAGAGAGAGAATGGGTGGGAGGGGTTAAAGAAAGAGAAGAGAGATTGAAATGGGGGGGGGGGGGGCGGGGGTAAAAAAAGAGAGGAGAAATTGAAAGGGGTGGGGGTAGAGAGAGAAAGAGAAAAGGAGGGTAAGAGGGAGGGGAAAATCAAGTCAACGTCCCGCGCCAAAATATAATATTTTATAAAAATTACATAAAAAACTGTTCAAAATATTTCATATAGAAGAACTATTAAATCAGTTTTGAGCAATGTCCATGAATGTATCATGTTTTAAAAAAATCGTCACAGAAATGACTTCATTTATTTGTTTTTTAATTCACAAAAAAAAAAAAAAAAAAAAATCATACCTTCCAATACCCATCTAAGTTACTCTTGGTAATTTTCTTGTACATGATTGCCGAATGACATACATGTCCATGGTAAATGCACATTTTCTGTTCTTTGTAAAATATCACAGACATTATAATAATCCAATACTAAACTTATTTCTACAAGTTGCTAATGTGAAGTGTTAAAAGCGCTGATTGTAACTAAATGACGAAGGTAAGGAAAATGTTATCTACATTGTAAAATATTAATGAATTAAGGAAAGTGGGACTGAAATGCCTTTTGACCATTTTATCTACCATTATTTTGTATTGATAATTAAGATACATATGGCTATATGAAAGCAAAGCACTTGCGTCACAGTACTTACGCCTTGCGTCTGTGTCGCTGTTGACTCTCGATGTTCTCCTTCCAGGCGTAGGCATTTGTTGTTTCCCCATTGGCACTGTGCGCTCGGAGACCCTTCGCACTGTCCGCGCCGTTTCGCAAGTCTTCTGCATTATCTGTACCCTGCAAAGGAAGAGATGATTAATATAAAAACAATTCATCTCGGGCCTCGATATCGGACAACTCTAATGTCCGTCGCACACGAGGCGTCAATTGCTGACGCAGGGCCTGACGCAGGGCTTGACGCATGGCTTGACGCAGAATTGCGTCAACGACTGGTGTTTTCACTGACGGGCTATGCGAGTGCGACATCGTACAGAAAAATAATGCACATTGAACGGTGGAAATATTGCGGTGATTTACTGGAGTGTGGGTTGATTGTTTTTTGTTGTTGCTTGATTAGCAGAGGAGCATAATTTGAGAATATTCCTCACTGAATCGTATTTTTCTAGCTATCAATCCATCTTCTCCCAGCTCGGAGGTTGATTACAACAATATTGCTTTTACACACATCTCTGTTCTATGCTATCCTATGACACTCTTGTTTGTTTTCTAATTCAATTTTATAATTATTTTAAATCATACTTTCCGAAACCCATTTAAGTTACTCATGGAAGTTTGGTAGAGCAGGTGTCTCGTAACCGAGTCGAAACGCTATACTGCCCTTTGGTAAGGCAGTAATTCTCATTACCAAGTCCCTCGAAGAGGACTTAAAGCTGTCGGTCCACTGGTTGCTTACAAACAATCAAACAAGCATACAAATTTTGTGTTAATCCACCATGTCTTAATGTTTCCCTCCAGTTAGTTACTGGTTTCCTCTAAGTCTGGTACCTTCTACTGTTCCTTCCAATCAGTACTTGAAGAGACTCTGATGTCTTTTAATAATGTCCAAAGTATTTCCTTAACCATTCCAAGACATTTTGTTCAAGCCATATACAGTGTTTCTATGTTACTCTTCACATCTTTCCATGATATTCTCATCATTCTCCTGTACACCCAAGTTTCAAATGATGTAAATTTTCTTTTCCATATTCTTCGTTGATGTCCACTATCGTAACCCAAAGTAAAAGTTATTTTTTAAAGGAAAGTTTAACCAAATACGGTTTAAAAAAATGTCATCTCGCTAAAATTGACAGTTGGATGTGTTTGATAATGTAATTTTAATCTACTCACTGTCGCCCCTGAGTTGTTAAAGAGATAGTAGTGCTGGCCGTACATCTTCTTATGTGCGTTCTCCACCGCTCGTTGTAGAGGAGTTTTGAAACTCTGTGGACGAAACGCTGGTGGACCTCGCTGTTTGGAAAAAGAAAAAAAGGCAAACCGGTAAAATGGGGAGAATTAATATTAAGTTGTAGTTTGTTCAGGGTCCGTGAAATAGGAGAGAGAGAGAAGAAGAAGGGAAAAAAGGGCGAGAGAGACAGAGGAAGAGAGAGCGAGGGAGAGAGAAAGAGAGGGAGAGAGAGAGAGAGAGAGAGAGAGAGAGAAAGTGAGGAGAGAGAAAGAAAAAATGCAAGAAGACAGACAGATAGACAGATATAAACAGAATTAGAACTATAGAGAAAGGAACAGGATAAAGTCAATTTAAAACCATGAAAAATATACAGGATCGGAAAACAACAAGAAAACCAAACCATTGCAAAATGAGTACATGCAGTTGCAAACAATTTTATACATTTAGATTTCCGAAGTTGACATAATAAATTGACCAACATGCATGCAATCATTATTTTCATCTTTAAAATCCACGATGAGATGTGATCGCAGAAACGGACTTACGTATTTATGGTCGTGTTCTCATATAAATGTAATCATCAGATGATCACCATCAATTTTATCATCATTATAAATCATTTGAGTTGAGTTCCACGCTTGAAACTTATGACATATGAATTTCAATCATTCTGCATAGCACTTCAATAACGAATCAACTACATATTTTGCGTATTCTTGCTTGTCTACAGAAATTAGTTTCATTCAATATTGTCATCATCATATCAAACCATTAATGAACGAAACTTTTATGTTACTGGCACATAGATAATACAAAATATTTAAAAGCATGGCATTTGTTATTGTTAATTAAAATTATTATAACGTTCCGTGCATAATGCCAACGTTATTAGTTTTGTTTCATAAATCTACAATCTTTCAAACAAAATTTCAATCAAACAAATAAAAGACAGAGACATAAATATGAGCATCAATACATTTTCTAAAACTAAGCATTTTTACAGAAAGCAAATAATTATTTTTAGAGATGGAATATTTTATGCTAATCTTTGTAACATTTTGAAGACAGCAAAATAGGAAAAACTTGTGAATTTCAAGAAAATGTGCAGTTTTCTGTCAAAAGAATAGCAAACTTACCTTCGCAAACTTATGTTTACCAAGTACTTGTGACACTATACGATCTTTATCGCGATCGCAATCAACTTGAAGCTGATAACCATCAAAGTTATATATTTAAGAATTGGGAAAAATCCATCCACAGAAAAGCCAAAGATGTGGGGAAGCATGTGAAGGAAAGCAGCAAGAAATAAAAGAAAGAGAAAATGTAATATTACTAAACACATGCGAGCATGATGGAGAAGGATGTGTATAGCGTTGTTGCCATGGAAACTAAAAGGGTGAGAACATGCGTGGTTGTAGGGGGTGGCGGGAAGGGACATTCGGAAACGATTTCCGATTTTCTGGTAGATGTCGGCTGCCATCAGCAAAGCTAGAGAGGCCAAAGGTCATTAGAATGACACTGACACTGACAAGACTCTAATAGCGAAAGGATGATGCCATACACGAACATACATGTAATAATCTTGTAAAGCAGCGTTACACACAAATGTCTTTCATATCTTAAACCAATTTTCATCATAATGGGAAATTAACCAAAATTTTGATGACTAAAAAGAGAAGAAAAAAAGCTCCTGCGACAATAATATTACTCCGCGTAATTTTCCTGCAATAAATCGAATGCCTAACTGCAAGCCAGGACCCAATACTGTACCCAACCTCAACGATAATTATATACCTTTGACGAAATACAGCCGGAGCAATTGTCGAAGGAGTAAAATAAATGTCGGATCACCGAGAAGGCATCTTTAAATCATCAAATAAATTAAGAACATTGTGTTTGAATGAAGGAACTTTCAAATATGACTCGGTAAAACGCCGTAAAAAAGCAAACAAATAAACACGGCGGTATGTTTTACGTATAAATGAATGGTAACTTAGCGCATCAAAGATCATTGGCTAAGCGTTAAAGAGACATAAATCTGAAGCATATTACACTGTACGTCATCACACACAAAAAAAACGGCAGCGGTTTTACTGCGTCATAAAATCTTAAAGAGGCCTAATATTCGAAATCAATCTTTTTTTGTTATTGTTGCAGTGTATCTTAAATCATTGGATTGATTCGGGCAAAGATCGCAAATGTGAGTTGGTGGTACCTTGCGAAAGTACTGAAATGTAAAACCGAAATCAATATTCATAAAAAACAAAAACAAAGAAGAAACAAATATTCAATATAAGCACAGATTAAGAAAACCGGAGACTGCATACAATATATTGTTCGTCATTAGGTTAATGTTATAAAAATGGATTAATTATAGCAATCTTAATTGGTTAAACTTATGATGAGTTGATTTGATCTCAGGATTAGGAACCACACCTTGCCCCCAAATGATCGAAATGTGTCAGGCAACACCGGTATAAAATTAAAGACAAAATGATGAAGAAAACTGTTATATTTTCGTTTTTAACATTAAAATATCCAAAAGAAAACTTCCAAGTAGAAATGGATACGATATCCCTCCCCCCCCCCTATTTTTAGCAAAAGTCGCTTTATATACATTTTTTTCCATTCCGAAATAGATTTTGACAAATGATACTTGCGATTTTAGAAGTCCGTAAAATTTGAGAGATAATGATTAAAGATGGACTGATGGTTAGATCAGGGGGTGGCTGATTTCAAGTGTAGGATGAAAAGGTTACATAAATTTATGTACATTAGGTTGAATGGTTAGAGTATTATCCAACACTTATAAATTGAACTGCAAAGCAAAGCTTATTTAAAAAAAAACGTATTATGTAAATGAATGATTTATGAATTGAAAGACAAAAAAAGGTGGGAATTTTCAGCTCAAAATGGGGTGTATCATGAATTGTTTAAGTGCGCAAAAAACACAGTGTTATGTAAATTAATGAATTATGAATTGAAAACAAAACAAAAATGGGAATTTTCAGCTCAAAATGGGGTTTATCATGAATTGTTTGAGTGCGTCCACATGCAAGCCGTTTCATCAAACTTTCTACCTTGGGTTTTTGGTCGCCTTTTTTCCCGCCTGATTTTGCTGCTGGGTGAGTTGTTGAATCGTTTATCTGCGGAACCTTGGGAATAAAGTTTCCATGGTTACATAAACCGTCGAGACTACAAGAGTTACGATTATTATTTAACTATACAGGATTTGTAGAACAATTGACTTTTTCCATCATGAAAAGAATAAAGGAAGGTATAGGCCTATATTCAATTTAAAAAGCAACTACCCAACAAAATATTGCTAACTACATGTTACGTAAACCTGACTAGAAACTTAAAGCAAAGTTATCAAACAAAATTAATGAAAGGTATTTTTAGAAAATATTTTAGTGTAAAAAATATCTCATATTGTTAACATATTGTTGTATACGTATGTAAGATTTATAGCATTTACTGTATAACTCTACCTTATACAAAGCAAATTAATTTGATTTAACACTCTAAATGTTATGAAAATTGTCCAAAAAGTGAAAACTCGTGGTGTAACGGGAATACACAATACTGAGATATTACAGACTATGACTAGAATAATTCACAAACCCAGCTACCCTTTATCTATCTTAAATGTTATGTCTTACATATTAAGAATGATATATATCTGTTGCAAATAATTGAATAGTTGAATCAATTACTATTCGTAAGGAAATGTGTCTAACTGTGCGTCAAACTTGCGAAAGAATGCATTAGGAAAAACAAAATAGAGAAGTATCAGCAAAAGAGGAAGAAGTCATGATAGGAGCAGCAGTGAGATATGTTTGAAAGTAGTGTAAAAGGACCAAGCGTGTACCAGCAAAAGTATCAAAAGTGACAGTTTAAGCAGAATTGGTGTTTGTCATCTTTGTCGAAGTAGCAATAGTATTCACTTTTATAAGAAGAACTAGAAGAAGTAGAAGTAGTAATGGAAACAGTTGTGTAAAAAGAAGGAAAGAACGCTGCCGTCGTAGCGTGACTCGTAACCATGATAACTGGATCAACTGTTTAATTTATGTCGCAGACTAGGAGTGCGAGACGAATTTGAAGAAAGGAAAAGGAAATCAGAAAATTATAACGAGAAAAGAGAAATAGAAGAAAGAAAAGAAAAAAGAAATAAAGACGAAAGAAGACTTCATGAATAGGAATTTGAAAAAAAAAGAATCGGATTGTATTATGAAAAGAAAACAATGAAGAAGGCAGAAAAAAGAGAGGAAAATGCAATACAGATATCACCGCAATGAAAAGGGGAAATTAAACTTTACGCCCGTTGCACACGAGGCACCAAAGACGCAGGACTACGTCACCGATTGGCGCAGCCTTTGACGCACCATGTGAGATTGTGAATTCAAAATAAAAAGCGCAGTCATTGCTTTGAATCTTTGGTGCATGCAATAATTTTTTTCATATGATGAATTAGCGCAGGTAATGACGCAATAAAAAAAATAATGACGCATCGTTTGCAACGGGCAATATAAAAGAGAAAGAAGCCCGGTACCTGACGGACATAGCCAGCGGAGTGCACCCGAGACTGTCCCCGTGCGAGTGCAGACTTGAGAAGCCTCTGATCATTGAAGACGGAGGCGGAGGAGGAGGAGGAAAGAAAATTGTTTAAATGCACGGAAGTGAATCATGCTACCCAAAAGGTGAAGAATGAAATAGTATTATGATAAACGTGCAGTTCTGCTTTGAAAACAAGAAAAAATAAAACAGTATATACCCAACAAAGAATATCAAAATATAAAATTACTCTGTGCTTCATTGAAATACTGAATAATCTCTTCATGTGAGTCATTGAAATAGTCATATGATAAGTAGATACATATAGAAATAATATTGAAAGATCCATGTTGCATCGAATATTTTGACTATTATTATCATTAAGTATTTGGCATCACCGGTGCCTGGGAGGCGTAAAACAGCTGCTATACTGACTCACTTAAACCTTTGGGTCTCTCCTGCCGGTATAACTGATTGGGGGTGTGTCGGTGGACCACTGCACCACTGCACCGGAGTTTATTATTATTCCAATTGTATGGGTCACAGTGTAGTTTGTAATTGTTATGTATGGCACTACTGGAAAAAGTATAATTCTCAACAAAAATAGAGATAAATAATTCTGCATCTGGTTATAATGCTTCATTTGACCCACGCGTCGGTATAACTTTCTATGTAAACAGCGCCAAGTCGTACCTAGCCAACTCTAACTACAGTCATGCCTTTGGCGTGAAGAGGGTGTTCTGTGTACGGCGGGCACCGTCTTATATTTATTACGAGTAATAGAAATTGATCGATAAACTTCTGAGAAGATAATAGTATCAAGAATTGATCTTAACCATTGATCTTAACCATTGATCTTAACCAATCACAAGTACTCCAATCAATCGCATGTTTGCAGTCTCCTCTTTCTTATGTACATAGTTGCGAATGAATGCAATCGCAAATAAGTTGCGATTAATATCAACCCTTTATAAGAGTGCATAATGTGCATTGGCTTTTTACACCTGCTATTAATATGTGCAAGTGTGTTAAGGAGAAAAGTGCTGCAATTGGTTTTTAAGTTAAAGGGGTTGTTCATATTTTTGTTTCTCTATTTTTTTAATTTTTAACTAATCATATGCGACGAAAGATAACCTAAATTATACCATTGCTTTTAAAATATAAAAGAATATCCGAAGATATTTATATATGATATTCATTAAAATGTCAATCGTTTTTTTTTTTTCATTCCTTATGAATGAACATGTCTTGTCAGCCTTCCTTTTCTTTCTATTATCACGTCATATCTAAACCATGATCTGAACGAGGTTCATACCTCATTCACACCGCCGGACCAACTCTAGACCGACTCCAAACCGATTGATGTTTTGCCATAGGGGCTTAATGTAATTGTTTTTTCGATCTGGTGTCGGTTTCGTTGGTGTGACTGAGGTATGAAGGGTAACCATCCAGGGTAGTTGTTCGGGGTAGAAGTCGCCTGGGTTGACAATCTGAACAGTAGTCGTCGTGATACAATATGAATTATAAATCCCTCAATAAATCTAGCTAAACGCTTACAAGGAAACAACTGAATAATTGACCCGATGGATCATTCTTTTTGTGTGTAAAAAACAACAACTGTATATCACCACCTTTTCCAGTTTAAGCACTATCACAATCGTATAATTTGGCAATAGTTGTACGAGTCAGGGATATTCATAGTTATCCTTCTGAACACGACATATTGCTGACATAACTCCGTTGCCATAAATTTGAAAAAATGTGAAACATTCTAAGAACACTCGGTACAGTGAACCTTTCGAAGGCATAAATGAAAACATGCAATAATGATACAAATATCTAAACGAGTGGAGCATGCAAGTCTATCATCTAGTAATAAAACGAACTTCAAAGGGACTAACATCAACCAACAAAATGATATTCAAAGAAAAGTTATCATGCAGAAACAAAAATGAACACGATCACAACTATTTCGGAAGATCAACTCAAGGGCAATTTAAATTCCCTACTGCGCATCCATATTCATAGTCCAATTACGTAACTGTCAATAGGTGGCGCACAAGGTTTTTGAAAATTGCCTTTGGTTGTTTTTTTCGATTTCGTAGATTTGATCGTATTAAAGGCAGGGTATTTTACCGACATCGTTACACTGCTGTAACGTATTTTCAATTGCGCCATCTTTTGGTGAAGGCATACAGAGAGCGATTTCCGGTTCGTGTACAGATGGAAGTGTACATACATGTAAATCTGGGACCCGTTTCACAAAGACTTTTTTCAATGACAAATGAAAAAAAAAATCAGTGACAAATCTGCTGATAACCAATCAGAAGCAAGGATTTCAGTAGCTTATAACACAAACTGTCATTTGTCACTGATGACAAGTTTTGTGAAATGGGGCCCTGGAGTTTCGTGTCAGTAGAATACCCTGCCTATTGTGCGAAAGACCATTAGTATGAAGAGGTGGCTGGGTGGTTAATGTGACCGAAAAAGACTTACATTTGTATATCCTTTGTCCAATTCCACAGTAGTTTCTTGTAAAGCACTCATTATGCGCTCGGTATACTAAAATTTAGTTCAGACAGATTGTGGATACAGACAATGGAAGCAAATTAATTACGTTGAGTCGACGGTTAAACCTTCACAACTATTAAGTAGCTATTAAGCTGCAGTACATGAAAATCAGTAAATCGCTAGCGCCTTTAACAAGGACTTTATCTAGGATATTCCAGTTAGTATGAGAGTTCTTCCTAACCGTATCGTATCCCAACTTTTCTACTTAGCCATCAATTGAAAATTAGGGAGCGAGGCTACCTGAAATTACATGGTGTACGTCTCCGAATCGTTGATATACACAGTGAAATGATTGGCTCAATAAACACAGAGGAAAAAACCAAAGCTATGCCCCCAACAAATATACCTTAATATTTTAAAACCATATTTTAGTCATTACGTACCTTGATATGGCGCATATCATCCAAGTCTGTTGTTTTATCTTGTTTGGTGTCACCCCCCTCACCATTCCCTTCGGAATCCCTCCGTGCCCCTTTTCGGTAGCTTAAAACAGGAATTTTGGCGGAGTGGAGGTTTACTGCCTGTCTGGGACCAGGCTTTCGCCCCTCTGAGTTGGAAGAGTGGACATCTCTAGCCGGGGAGGGGTTCCTGTTCGACACTGGGACAGGTGGAAGACTTGAGGATGAGGGCGATCTGATGTGCTCAGACTGTCTAGGAAATGAGGACCAGGTCCCAAAGGACTCTCTGGAGCAGGTATCGTCGTCTTCGTTCGCTATGGCAGCATACATGGACTCACGACCGTTGCCCTGTTGCACCTGCCGCCTTTCGAGACGGGGTGCAGTCGACAAGAGGTCACCAATACTAACGACAGAAGTCTTTGGCATGTACTCTATTTTCTTCGAGTCTTTGATGGCCTCCTCGATCAACAACCGATGATCTGCATAAGTCATCCTCACCGTATCACTTGTGGGTGAATCGCTGGGAGTACTCTCAGAGTCTCCTGCCTCTGCATCGTCCAAGGTCCCACTCATAGGAGGTTCGCAAGCAAAGATACCTGCATGAGGGTTTCCAGAATGCGCGTACGATATCTTTACAGGGTTAGCTGGGAGTGGCACTTTCTTTGAGTTCACTTTTGGCTTTGTGGCGTTCTTGAGAGCTGCCCTTAGAAGCCTGTCCTCTGCAGATTTGGTCTTTGCCGACCCGACCCGTCTCTTCAACGGCTCTCTCTGATGCGTCCGGGCCACAGGGGCGCTGTGAGCTGTACCGTTTCGGGCATTCCCATCAAGAATGTCCTCATTATTGATCGCATCACTATCCACACTCTCAACAGTCCTGGGATCATGCGTGACCATATAACGGTTTCCTGAACACCCGTTATCCTTCTGTTGTACCTCCTTGTCATCTGGTAAAATTAATTTAGGTGTGTCTAAGTGGACGTCCTCCTTCTTGTCCGAGTTGTCATTCTTCTTCTTATAAAACATAAACTTCTTGTTCAAATGGTCCTTTCCATTCTGGTCCGAATTATAATTTCCCTTCTTGTCCACGTGGTCCCCACCTTTCTTGTCCGATTGGCTATTCTTCGTCGGTTGTTCAGCCTGGATTTTAACTCGATCTATCTTATTCCCAATCCTAGCGTCCTTGTTGTCGTCTGCTTTGCTCGTTTGACTAGAGCCATTGGTAAGGTCTTTACTGACGTTTGTCCTTTCATCTTTACTGACGTTTGTCTTTTCGTCTTTACTGACGTTTGTCTTTTCGTCTTTCCTGACGTATGTCTTTTCATCTTGCAGACAGTCTTCCTCCTCCACCTCAATGTCTTTGTGCAAGCCCAAGCTGACGTTGACAAAGGCCTCAAAATCCAGAATACCCGAACATTCCTGATTAGTGGTACAGAGGAAAGGCTCCCATATCTTTGACGAAGGAACCCCCTTTGGAGCATCTGAAATAACGAATGAAAATTATGTTTGGTATTTATTTTGACATGACGTATTGTCACAATCGTGTTTTTTATATAGGTTCCTGCGATTGGAATATTCGTTTTAAGGAAACAATAGTAATACATGATACGGTAAGATGTGAATAATATTATCTAAACGTTTTGAGTGTGACATGTTTAATGAATAGTTGTCTAATGTCTCTAGGGATATGAAATTCGTTAATTCGGATATAAATAAAGGTTGTGCAAATAGAAGGCCCACTAATATTTTGCTCGATCTTTAGTATAATTAAAGTGTTGACATTTAGAGTGTGTAATTCGTGAAATGAAGAAGTCTTAAATGAAGTCTTTTGTAAACGGAGGACTGCATGCTCATTCTAAAATGTACGTCGAAACTTGACTCTCATTACTGAAGGCAAGCTTTTGTGGACGAGTGCTTCAAACTTTGCTTTAAAAAAAAGACTTTATTTACCTGCTTTTATCTTCAAGTTTCGTTTAGCCCAGGCGTCGATGGCTGTGAAAAGTGAAACAAAACAATATATATTATTTTTTTAATAAATGTAATTCTTCCTATAATGGTTCCAAGATTTTTTCTGACTTGTTTTTCAATACAGATCGATCAATCGATAATATTTACTGGGTGTAAGCCACAAATATGTTTAAATAACAATAGATTAGTTCAGAAATAAAAGTCTTCAAAATAAAAAAGTAAAATTACATAATAGAGTCTTAAGGTAATTCCAAATGAAAAATTCAACCGAGATTTCCTTTTAGAGTTGATTTAATCTAACGGGAGTCTCATTTATTTTGTTTGTGCAACACATATCTTAATAACAAAAGTGCAGAAAACAATATTTTAGTATGAGTACATTGGGTGAATTTCAGTATTGAGGCTGTTGTTACAAGTAGAAACTTCGGACGACGAAGATTCAGGCTAGTGACAGAAAGGGTGGGAAAGATGGGCAGGTGGCAGGAGGGAGGGGGCAAGAATTTAAAGAGGAGGGTGGTGAGGATGTGGAAGAGGGGGTGAGGGGTGGGGTCAAAAAGGGGGTTCTTACCTAGGTAAAAGATGTCGCTCTCTTCATCATCACTCTGCTCCCAGCCATTGAGGGGAACCCATGCCTCACATCGTGGCTTGCTGTAAGGTTGTAAACAAAAACAGTTGATAATAATCCATTAATAAAGCTAAGATGATTAGCTGATGAAAGTATGAAAAATAATACTAAAGACGACATATAGTGAGAGGGAGAGAGAGAGAGAGTGGGAAAGGGGGGAGAAAGAGGAAGGGGAGGGAGAGAGAGAGAGAGAGGTGAATAGTACAGATAATGTTTTTGATTAGAATTTAAACAATGTTTTAAATATCAACATAAATTGATCGCGAAGCACAAGCACAAGGGAGAGATACATGTAGAGAGAGGGAGTGGAAAGAGAATGCGCGCATGTTTTTTTTTTTGGAGGGGAGGGGGTGGTGGTGGGGGAGCTAATAATCATTTCCAAAAATGAATGAGCCATGCAACATCAGAAAAGTAAATAAAGTATGTGATCTATCGTTAAATTGACCACAATAAATATTATAATAAGTTGACAACATAAAGCAATATCAAATCACGATGACGAACACTGTTTTACCCATGAAAATGTTCAATGTATAGCGCAACATCATCATCGCATATACATGTATTTTTTCAACCGTGCATCGAATATTGTGGTGTAAGCCTTTTCTCTCTCTCTAAATCTCACATTTGTAGGATCTAATCAAAGTATACACTTTGATGAAAGTCTTCGTCGAGGAGCATTATGTTTGCCTGCGGATATTACTTTATCGGGGGAGGGGGGGGGGGGGAGGGGGGCATGGATCCATCTTCAGAATAGGGGTGAAACTCATTCAATTTAAATTCCAAACTCTAAAGAATACCAGTTAATTGACAGAGAATTTTGGGAAGGCAGGGGTAACTGCCCCTTGCCCCCTTGGAATCTTCCCTCCCCAATTTCTAGCATATTTTTTTATTTAAATAGAGCTTCCATCAATGATTTCCCTTTACGTTAGTCAATTATTTTCACATCAAACAAAGCTCAGTTCATAAGGAGTACAAACTGCAAAGTCTCGAGTTACTATGTAACGGCACATGCAACCCTTTGTGTCGTATTTAACCATTCAATTGATGTTTACAGTTTGGCTTCCTATATTTGCATTGTATATAAACAGTGTAGACTGTTTTCCTTACAATGACTCGTTATATTATGTTCACACATACGTATACATTCTACTGTTGTGTTCTTTGAGATTGACAGAGAGACTACATATATGCAGAATATGTTTGTGTACAAATCCAATCTTTGACTAAATTTCCCCGTCTAGGTTTTTCATAATATGTACAAATTTATACGAATTGTCGATCTAAGTCTTTAAATATTTTCATATTATTTTATTTTATTTTCATTTTATATATAATCGGAAGCCCAAACTTTCACTGACATGTTCCTCTCATTTTGGGTGCTTCTATTATTTAAAACATACTTGATATCAGGATGGACTTCCCCTTTACGTGATTTATAATATCATGATAAATCAAAATCACAACTCCTGTTTATTAAAACGATTGATCTTATTAGATATTTACATGTTTTTCAAATTACAACGATGACAATCATAAGCAGATACATGGTATTCATAACAGGTCCCGGTTATAAGAAACGAGGCCTATAAAGTAGTGGCAATAATAGTAATAGTGGTCAGCCTGGTAGTGGTGGTGGTGGTGGTAGTAGTAGTAGTAGTAGCAGTATAAGTAGCAGTTGTAGTAGTAGTAGTGGTAGTAGTAGTAGTAGTAGTAGTGGGTAGTAGTAGTAGTAGTAGTAGTAGTAGTAGTAGTAGAAGTAGTAGTAGTAGTAGTAGTAGTAGTAGTAGTAGTAGTAGTAGTAGTACTATTAGTAGTAGTAGTAGTAATAAGTACTAGTAGCATGGTAGTTAGTAGTAGCAGTAGTAGTAGTAGTAGTAGTAGTAGTAGTAGTACTATTAGTAGTAGTAGTAATAAGTACTAGTAGCATGGTAGTGGTAGTAGTAGTAGCAGTAGTAGTAGTAGAAAGTAGTAGTAGTAGTAGTAGTAGTAGTAGTAGTAGTAGTAGTAGTAGTAGTAGTAGTAGTATAGTAGTAGTAGTAGTACTATTAGTAGTAGTAGTAATAAGTACTAGTAGCATGGTAGTGGTAGTAGTAGTAGTAGTAGTAGTAGTAGTAGTAGTAGTAGTAGTAGTAGTGCATCGAATTATTACAACTAAGATAGCGAAAAAACAGTAGAATTGAAGCATGGTTATAAATTTCCTTTCCTTAGTTCTTACCACGTTTCAATGTGCCCGCTTCCACAGTACATTTTTGGTGTCATTCAGTTAAGCGGTTGTTTCTACAATTTCAACTCTTTCATTCCAATCGATCTGATACAACTATAAAGAATATCCTTGCCATTTACTGTCTAAGGAGACCACATACTCGTCGCCAATGACATCTCAAATATCGAATCGATAATGACCTTTATTTTTCCAGGATGATTAGGCGGGTCATGATTGGAATACAAAGGACTGGATGATAATAATGTTATCTGAGGGCTAAGATTCATCATGTTGATTAGTTGAGAAAACATTGGAGGGGGGGGGGGGGGAGGTTGCAAATTGAATGAAATATATCAGTGGTGGATACAGGGTTACTTTTTTTTTGGGGGGGGGGGGTGGGGGCGCGCAAATCATATTAGATGTAGTGAAACCTTAAAGACCGTTCAAGAGAAACTGTAGGCTAATTTGTGTATTATGGGCAAGTGGTATTTATGCAGACGTTCCTTTAGTATCTAGATACAAATTGCAATGGAAACGTAAAATGTGGTTTTTATAGACAGACTGTCTTTCTTTATAGGTGGCCGCTAATTGCAGGTTTGACTGTATATCAGTGGCGAATCCATCATTTTGTTTTACTCGAGCGGGGGGAGGGGGGCATATCAAAAGGTTACTAAATTTTACATGGGGAGGGCGGCAGGTGACTCTTTACCCCCGGGAACCCATGATTATATCAAACAGCCTACATATTAAAACCTATATCTAGACATATAGTTAGAACCATATCAGCGTGCTTTAGGAGGATCGTTTTCTGAGTGGGTTTTCTCTTTTGTAAACATGTACATCTATACATCATCATTTTTAATGGCATGACCCTCTAATTACCACAGACTTCACAAAGCCATCTACATCGATTCACATATGGCAATGAAAGAGAACATTCACTAGTTTCTTTGTTTGTTTGATTGTTTATTTTACTTGAATAATTGCTAGTGGAATCAGGAAGACCTACATTCGCTTTACGCCCTAGCCAAAGGAATTGGGACTCGGACCCACAATAACCTATTACCCAAAGGAAACCAACACTAAACGAAGTGATGTCATGCAGACTGGACTTTCTTCAATCAGTTCATTTTGAAGTATGAAGTAGATTTAAGTGATAAAATATAGTTCCCAACATGTTCGTGCCATCTATTACCAAGTTGATAAAGTGTTTCATTAATGCCTTTAATCATTCCAATATTCCATACATTATTTTTCGTCAATGTGATGAACAAAATGATTATTGCATTTTCGAACATAACTCCAGTTCCTACATGCTGGTATATATTTCTATACATTTCTGCATATATTTTATGTGCACAAGACTGAACTGCGTGCTCTCACTAATACATTCGTGGGTTGCCTAAGAAGTAGGGCAGTCGGTTATTTATTCAGGAGGCGCGATAGCTCAGTCGGTAGAGCAGTGGTCTCGTAATCCGGTGACCCGGGTTCGAAACCAAGTCGATGCGCTAGTGCCCTTTGGTAAGGCATTAATCCTCATTACCAGGTCCCTCGGAGAAGACCTAAAACCGTCGGCCGTCTGGTTGCTTACTTACAAGCATATATGCTCTCTTTGCGGTCAGGTAAAATAACCACCACCACATAATTTAATTTACGTATTTGTTGCTATACTCAATGAGCTATGACAATCGATGAATGTAATAGTTTCCTGTTTACTCAATAGATTGATAATCGAGTTGTCCACCTGTAACTTTCAAAATGATCATGTAATTATGTCAAAGCAAGTGTAAAAACAACCAGGCTGTGGAATGCCTTGTTTATACAGATAATTCAGTAACACACTGAACTGCTCACCCCAAAAATCTTTATTTACCCCGAGGGCCTTTTCCCTATTATTGTCGTAATTGTTCCTCTCCCTTGTTTCCAATTGTCTACAGACAACAGACATTACGTAATAGCGATACCTGAATGGAACGATCGATAGAAGACTATTGTTTGCTATCTCACTCTGACGAACAAGCTTCGCACCTGATATCATCGTATTGTATGCTGTGTGTGGTTTTGACACTCGGCTCTTATATCAGATGTCGCCTCACCTCGGCGCTTGATATCACTTGAAAGTGCAAATATTGCATGTTAGTGACAATTTAAACGATTTTTAGTATTTTGATGTCGACAGATTTAGGGGGATCCCCTAAATCTGTCGACATAGATTTAGGGGGATCCCCTAAATCTGTCGACATCAAAATACTAAAAATATATATATTTATTATGTGTATGCGTGTGTGTGTGCGCGTCGGTGTGTGCGTGTAAAAGTAAAGTACCCAAACTATTTATTTTGCATTTACCTATATGTTTCCCTTTCTTTTTGTATCTCTTTCTTTCTTTCAATTTCTAGGTGTTATGTTAATAGGTAAGAATAAAATAAAGTAGTCATGGCCGTGCTAAATCCTAGGTAATACGAATGGAGCGCCACGAGTGGCATTGTGCCAGACATGAGCGCTACACAATACTCCCCTATTACTATTATCATTATTATCAATAATTTGACCTTTGAACCTTTGGAAAGTTTTGGATGTCTTACCTTAGGTTTTTAGTGGGTTTCGATGAAGATGTTCTGGGCTGGTTCCTCGACAAATTCTGTGCTGTTCTGGGAGGAAACATCTAGAACGTCATCATGTCATCTTCTCGTCTTTATCCTCATCCTCGTGGAGATCATCTCAAATGCTGACAGGGTTTTATCTATGTCGTAATCGATAAAATGTTAACAAAATGATAGAACAAAACCAAAACGCTGTGAAAAAAGTATCGTCAAATTGATATAATACTGTACTCATCTAGTTTGAAAAAAAGTTGCTTTCCTCTTTCCTTCTTGTTGTAGTTTTTGTTTTTGTTGTTGGTCTCTCCAATATGAAGATGAAGCAAAAATAACTAAACAACAACAACAAACTTTAATTTCTTAAGTTTGTTGAGTTAAGTTTAAAATACTCATTCATAGTTGCAGGCACAACGATACAACTATTTGGTAAGTCTTGTGTTCCCTTATTCCACAAAGCATGGTAGATACCACCACTGAAAAATGGAGCCCAGTTCTGCTTTGTGGAAAGCAATTGTATACCTTTTTACTTCATCTACGGTAGAAAAATCAAATTATCATCTAGTAACATTATTTTGTATGGTATGTGTGACAAAACCACTTGCTGATTTGCGTTTATGAGCTCGTAGCTAGTAATTAGGCAAAATCATTAACTTGCAGTTATACCGGCGCCATAATTTACCACTGACATACACAATGAACTGCCGCAATGAACTGCCAAACTGTAAAATGCACATTATATTAGTGTAAATATGTTTATGATTAACTTTGCGGCTCTAGTTTGCGGCTCCATTCGCTTTATATTAATCTGCGGCACGGTATTCAAGGTATAAAAGCATCGGCAACTGTCACGAGTATGACTAGCATGGCTTATAACTTGTACCACCCAATCGAGAATTTTTCTGCAGGTGGCATGAACTATCATGTGCACACACAACATCACTTTCAGTTCATATATAACTTACCTCACTAAACGATTTAATCCTTAAACGTCGAATATCATTACTTCCAAATTAAGGAACACCTCTGTGCCCGACCACACAAATATACACTCATTAGGTATGTCCAAAACAGCTATCAGACTTGTTAAATGAGAGTACTCCATTAGAAAATACACATCTATACAAGTACTAATATACCCGTGCAACAGTAAACACCAACTAAACGGTGACAATGGAATTCGAAACCTGTTTACCCCCTGTGTTGCCGCTTCAGTGAGCATTCCCCTCTTTTGGATGAATACGGCAGAACAGAAAGGCATGATGGATTGAAAATCCACCTTTGCCCCCTGCATGTATCGTGTGAATGAGGGCGATTCGGGTTGCGGCCGATTTGGGGTACACGCATTCTATTTCCGTGCTGTGTGGGAACGTGCTGGATAGCGTTCCGTTGTCATGCGAACCAGTTGACTCAATGAATCCCGGGGATCTATTTCCGATTTCAGGTTTCCTTTTGTGTTAAACGCTTGGCTTTTATTTCATGCTCAAAAAAGGGGAAAAAAGTGTAATCTTATATCATGCAAGAAAGATGCTCTGAAAGAAAAGAAGAATGAGCCAAATTTCTTATCATTTTGATGATTCCAGAACCTTGCAGATGCTAGATGCTAGATGATCGACCTTTTCTGATCGATTCCACAACGTTTCTTTCACAATGCAATCGCAATGACCATTACTGGTCTTTACCTTTAATAGCAGCCATATCGCTAATTATCCAGGGGCGGATCGGGAAGGGAGGAGGGGGGGGGGGGTGATCGTTCTTACTAGATGGATGAATGGACATATGTAGAAGGGAGTCCTATCCTCTCAAATTCACGCTTCTCCGGCTAATTTTCTCTTTATTTCAGCCGTCCAATTTGGTGGGGGGGGGGGGGGGGGCGTGCCCTGATGTGCCCCTGTAACTGCTCAGGACCGAACACAGCGTTGTCATGTTGGACCTCGAGACACATCTTCTAGAGAAGGCGTCATGACATAACTGCAACTTCTCATCACTCGCTTTAATTCATCCCTGGGAGAAAATACCCCACTTCGTAAAAACCCACTCAGCTAAATATGTTTCCCAAAGAGCGCCCTCTTTTGGCTATCTAAGAAAATAATGTCCTTATCCCTCGAAAATACGAGTCCTGTTTTGAATCAAGTTGTCGGTGTATGACATGTAATTGATCTAGTTGTTTATCTATTTATTAATTTATATCTTAATTCTTTACTTTCTTAATCAATTGATTAATTACTTAAAATTTGTTCCAAACATTTTTATGGAAAAAAAACTTAGAAAACCTTCCTAATGTCTGAATTCCTTAGCTAAGATAAAGTGTACCTCACAATCTGATGTAATTAACGTTGTTTAATTATATTTCATTATGTTTAATAGTTTTTGTTGAGCATCCCTTAGGTTGGATAATTCATGTGCGCATTTTATATGTTGTTATTTTTTATTATTAATTCATTAATTCATTAATCAATTAACTATATAATAAATCTATTTATTTGATTATCTATTTTGTTTAATTCATGTATATTCTTATATATATATATTCCTTTTTATTGATTAATTTATTTATTTACTTACTTACTCATGTATTTAGTTATTTATTTATATGTTTATTAGTTCATTACATATGTCTTTGATTTATGATTATTTCCTCTCGAGACCGACCTTTAGCTTAAAGTCTCCACCTGAAAGACAAGCCTCACGAAACATTTTCTAGCCAGCATATGTCAGAGTTTGTTTATCGGCGAAGACAGAAAGCTGGCTAGACCCCATTCACATCGGATAAGCAGATAGGGTTGGATTATAACATGCAATTAGACAGTAAGGTCTATGTTTTGACAATAATCAGCGTAAAACTAACGTGTAAATCAGATTGACAGTCGTTGCTGTTTGCAGTATCGACTTTATTAAGCATACCCTGACGAAGTGCAAATAAAACCAAACCAGACAAATCTGCCGTTTTACCTTATCTGTAGAATTCATCATCCCCTCAAATAAAGGCATTGTGTCAGGGGCGGCTCATTATTGTAGCTATACAACTCTACAAAATGTTGTGTTCAGACCCTCTACCCCCCCCCCCCCCCCCCCAAAAAAAAAAAAAATATATATATATGCTGGGCACAATCCTATGATAACACTTTACCTCACAGTGAAAACAAAAAAAATAGTAACTTATCAGTTAAAAGGAAATCAAAGTAATTACGGAATGAAATATAATTAGAAAAAGTACAATGACCTTGTAATTTGTAATGACTTGCAAAGGAAATGCCCGTCAGGGGAAATGTAAACAATTTTAGTAAACAAAAATGTAAACAATTCATTCATATATTTATATTCATATTCATATTCATATTTATTTCATTTCCAACAGAAAGGTAAACACATTTCTTTTTCATACATAATTCATTTTTTTCTGGAAACTATACAAATACACTTTGCACATAATAATTAGACAGTCATCCTAATTACCAAGTTTATTTCCGCTGTGCCCTGAGTTTGCTCTACATAATTATCCATACAGAACAGTATTTCTTTTAAATACACGATATTCTCTCTGCATTATGGTTGTGGAATACATTGCTCGAATAGCTAATACTTCTAGTAAGCATCTTTCTAGATTACTGTATTAGAAGTGAAAGTTGCTTGGCATAGTTTGTAGTGGTTTCTATGGCAACAGACATTGCAAAAGTACAAAATCGAATTAAAGATATATTAAGGAATACTGACTCCTACTCTTCAAACATAAAACCTCTTTAAAACTTTTCATTTTGAAAATGAATCCATTCGAAGGAAAAGGTAAATGATCACAGAAAATGGTTCGAAGAAGTGTTTCATGTGTGAGGTATGGTGACATTACTCGGGCGACTTTTCTTCAAGGATATGAGGCTTAATGGTAAGATTCGGTTTTTGGTAAGATTCAGGGTTAGGGATAAGTATATATTTGGGTCTAGAGTTGAAGTTGGAAATATTGTCATTATTAGGAAATATCGTCGGAGAATCTGCGAATTCCTTATCATCTAGGACTCTTCATGACTTGTATTTCTTTTAAAGCCCCTCTGTACTAGTTTGGCCAGGGGGATTAGACCACCCTGCAAAGTCACTGACAAGTGGTTATCTCATCAAATCAGCTCACAATTAACATAAGAAAAGGGGATCATGGGGGACCAATGGTCACCGATCAGGCATCGTTTGCTATATAGAGGGCGCAAGTAGCTACAAGTAGTGCAGCTTTAAAGTCCTCTGCATGGGCGGCTGGCAAGCCTTGGGTTTGATCGCAATGAACGTCTGTACCTTACCCCCTATGGGTCTCGTGTGACGTCATACCCAGACAGATTTAACACCTCGTTACCATACTAAGCTGAACACACCAATGATCTTCAAGGAATTTCTGTCAATTATTGTAATAGTAACAGGAATATTGCTTACATCCATGATTGGTTGTCAATTAGGTCTGCCTCGATCAGCAGATCTTTCAGTAATGTTTAGTCAACGACAGTGGCGAAGCTACTCAATCAAATGACGGGGAGGTGGGTGGGGGGGGGGGGGGGGCAGTGGAATGGAGAGAAAAGGAAAGGCAGAGGGGGTTTAAAAAAAAAGAAAAAAAAAGAAGATGACAGGCACCCATCCCATCCTTGTCATAAACTCTTGCTTCGTTAAAATAAAGTCAATTTGGATTTTATTTTTCTTCATCGAAAACGACCGCCCCCTTCTGAAACCAGTAACCCGCCTCAATGGTTAGACCCAGGCGCGTACGCAGGGGGGGGGGGGGGGGGGGGGGGAGGGTTAGGGGGTTAACCCCCCCCTTGGTATTTTTTATGTGTGTATTTTTCTGAAAAAACCCCCTAAACCCCCCCCCTTTTTTTATGGGGGGGGGGGGGGGGGGTCCTCTTACCCCCCTTATTCAGCGGCTGGCTGAGTCGTTGCGAAATTTTCGGCCCGATTTCAAAATGTTAAACCCCCCCCCCCCTTGAAAAAATCCTGCGTACGCCACTGGTTGGATCTACGCTACGTCAATTTAAGACACGGGCTTCTAGTTGAAGATTTGGTGAGGCAGAATCGATTGGTAACCCATCATTAAGTAATATGATTTAGTAATAGGTTGAATGTGCACATTTCCGACCAACTCAAGGGCAAATATACAGTAGTTCATTATCTATTAATATAAAAGTAATAGGCATTTCTATAGCGCCGTCTATCTAGAAATTCTATTCCGAAGCGCATTTATTATTACCCCGGCTTTAGCCTAGCTTCCATTATAGCGCTTCAGCATTTCAAGGAATTAATTCCTGCCAGGTACCCATTTACATCACCTGGGTTGAGTGTGGCAATCGTAGATCAATGTCTTGCCAAAGGACATCAGTGCCGCGGCGGGACTCGAACCGCGGACCTTGTGATCGACAGTCCGGCGATGTAGCAAACTCGACCTACATGACACCTCTATTACCTACATTATGTAATACTTACGTTCTTTTAATATTAGCGTGTAATCAAGTAGATTTCTTGAAAGCCTTTGCGAACGCTTTCTCCAAACAGATTTTGAGGTTTGCGATGTGCACCATCTCCATTAATTAATTAATGTTATTTAATTTATTTAATTTTTTGTCCATCCCAGGATTCTGTTGTTATTTACATGACTCCATTATCACTAACGTGGAAAAAATGATTATCTCTGTAATCAACACCGCGAGGTGATTTCATTGGCTTTTAAGATTGTGTAAAACAAAAACAATAACAACAACAACACAAATGTCACAAAAACGGACGACTACTCACTATGCGTTATCATGTGACCGTGAAAGGTTATGAGTAGTCATACCTAGATTGGATAGAGCTGGGCGAGTACACCAAGGAACACACCCTAAGTGGACAGTTTTCGCCAATCAGCTACACGATTTGTGGAAAAGTAGTACACGTGTATCAATCGAATGTTACTATCAGATTGGAGCTCCTTGACTCGATTGTAAGGTGTGAAATTTTGCGAGAGAGCAAGCCTTCAGTTGATTTTATCGTCTTCGCCTTGATGAACTTGCATTTCCTTATGTTTTGACCAACTCCCACTTTGACGGGTTCGTGCCCGATCGTTTTTCTAATCGCCTAAAATCTCCATAAAGAAATCTGGTTTCATCACCCCGACGAGAAAGCCCGTCATTTGGTTATTGGTTGCTTGGTTGTGTTTCTATCTTCGCATACTGAACTGTTTACTCAATCGAAAATTCAACAATTCTCTGCTTTCTCTCCATTACTTGGGAAGTTGATTCAACTTTGTTTTCTCAATTGCATTTTTGTTTTTCTTCCCACGCCCTTCCCGTTCGCTGAATCTCTTATTTGGAATCCAAGCGTGTTGATTTCGAGTTCCATTTTCAGTTGGATTTCAATGAATGGAGAACGGAACATTACATTTTTACAGTGAGCGAACGCATCAATCAGGATTTCATACATTTAAGTTTTGTTATGGAATAGATCAACTAAAATGTTGCAGTTTGCGCTTCAAATCATCGTTTTAATCTTCGTTATCGCCCAGGAGGGGTTAGTTGCTCGTGGTAAGTGTTTAATAATTATATGTATTTGTTTGATGGAGTTATCGTTTATTAAGGCATTTATGACTAAGAAAACAACGAGATGTTTCTAGGTTACAATCTATAGGAACCTAGGGATTTAGGTTCCATAAGGGGGGGGGGGTGTACTTAGGGATTCTATATTTTATCAGATGGCTCTGTCGAGGCATTGACTTGGTCTCGAACCTAGAACCTCCCAGCATGAGCACAACAACAGTTGCTGAGTCATACCGCATGCATAAAATATTTTTTGGGGATAGCGAGGTTGAGCCATCCACGTTATCATTATCATAACCACCACCACCATCATCATCATCATCATAATCTTTATCATAATCATCATCATCATCATCATCATCGTCGTCATTATCGTCACCAACACCACCACCACCAGCACCAACATCATCATCATAATCTTTATTATAATCATCATTGTCATCTTCATCATCATCATCATCATCATCATCGTCATTATCGTCACCAACACCACCACCACCAACACCACCACCATCATCATCATCATCATAATCTTTATTATAATCATCATTGTCATCTTCATCATCATCATCATCATCATCATCATCGTAATTATCGTCACCAACACCACCACCACCAACACCACCATCATCATCATCATCATCATCATAATCTTGATTATAATCATCATTGTCATCTTCATCATCATCATCATCATCATCTTCATCATCATTATCGTCTCCACTATGACCATCACCATGGTCATATCCGTCATATTCATTATCATAAATGTCGTCGTCGTCGTCGTCATAATCATCATCATCATCATGACCGTCCTCTTATCCTCATCCGTAACACCATCGCCATCATGAATATGCTAATCATCACCTTCTTCATTACCATCGCCACCGCTATCATCACCACCACATCATCATCATCGTCATAATTATCATTATCGTCATCATCACAATTGTCATTTGCCCCTTTGTCATCATGGGGTGGGAGCCCGGCCCCCCCCACTCCGGGGTCGAAATGACCGCATGCGTGTTACCAAAATGTCCGGTAAAGGGGTACTTTTCGTGCGACAAAGTCCGGCCCGAGAATTGTAGAAAAAGGGGTGTATTTGACTTTTCACCCGGAGATTTCTTTAAAAAGGGTTTTTTTTTTTTTTTCTCTCATCTCTTTGGACTCCTGAGAAATTATTCCGAATTTAGGGGGGTACATTGAGCATTTTTCCGTATTTAGGGGGGTCTCTAAGGCAGGAAAAGCCCGCGAATAGCCCGCGAAAAGCCCGCGAAAAGCCCGCGATAGGGGGGTTCGGAAATGTTGGTAGTCCTCAGATAGGGGGTGATTTCAAAAAGAGGGAACGAGCATATGCGTACCCTAAATAACACTGAGTGGGGGGGGGGGGGCGGGGTGGGAGTGGTCGTTGAGCTGCAGCTTCTCATTTCTCGAGAACATCATGGTAATGTGTTATGATTTTACTTTATTAAATCATTTTCTTTTACAATTACTCTCTTAAATAAGCACTCAGTCAGTCAACAACCTTCTCGATTCCAGCGACTTGAACACATTAATTTTTTCTTCATGAAAAATAACCAAAGAAAGATGAAAACCCTACATTTGTATACATTTAAAAAGTTTAAACCTGACACAGGTTTTTTTTTTACCACGCGTACTCAAAACCCATCGTGTTGTATGACGTACTACAAACCATGATCTACATGTATATATACATCAATTTACCCAAAGGTTTTCTTCAGTATGTTCAAAACATTCCTATTTTATTCAGAAAATCTGAGTATAGCATTTACCAACTTTCTACTTCACATTTTCGTTAACGCTAACCTTTTCCTTCCATCTGAAAGAAAACGAGAATTATTGAACAGCTGCAGTTAATATTTTAATATGTTTCTTACACTTTAAACACTCGTGTCACTATGTACGTAAATAAGAGGTTTCCCAACATGTCTGCATGTTACCTAAATTAGATAAGACACTTCCTATATACATCGGAATCATTTGTGTATGTGCGTTCAGATAAGATGCTTCCCCCAATAAGTGACAATGTTCGTGCGTAGACACCCACATAATGCATACAGAGGCGTAGCGTGGATGTTGCCGTGGCATGGGAGGGGCAAGGGCGGGGTTTACAATATTCAGGCCACTAAAGTTTAATTACAAGGATTGAATGAGAGATGCAATGTATTGATAGAGATCTAGCAGTTGTCTTTACCTCAACTTGGTTTCAAATCTCTCCCCGCCTCTCTGGCTACCCTTTTTTTTCAATTTCATTAGGGGGCGCTGAAGCCCAGTGCTCCCGGTGCTACGCCACTTTGTACTTCTAACGGTACGATAAATGACTAGGGAAATTGATTGTCTTACTTAGATTCTAATGGGAATTCAAACTTCAATCCCGATATGTCTTGACAAAATAATGCTATCTTTTATGTCGTTCCACATACACATCTCCTTGATTGTCCGACTTGGCACTGGAATCCATAGAGCACGGCTGAAGGCCAAGAATCATTCGAAGGGGCGACGCTCTTTCATCATTCAGCATTCATCATATGCGTTTATGCGTAATATAGAGAAATTTGTATTATGGTTGGCATTAGAGGACACGTGGTTCCTTATGATATGAATCGGAGTATGGTTGCCATGGCAATTAATATACGAGCCACGAAGAACAAGATTTTGATACAAATTCAATTTCTTGGACACAAATGCCTGAGTTCGATGGAAATGGTGGAAATATTTGTTTCGTTAAGCACTTTCTTAATCAAAGAAAATATTTCTTTAAGAATATAGCATAACTAACAGCTTTTAAAGGCATCGTTTAACAATGTTAAATCTGAGATACACGGCCCTATGTGTTATCAGTGTCCGTGATATGGTGTAATATTGAAGCCCTAAACAAAAATCGCGCTTTAAAATGATCAAGAAGTGCCTCAAAAAAGTAAAAATCTTTGAGTGACCGGGTTTACCATACTCGTTTCCCCCAATAGACTGTAGTTTATGAAAACCGTTTGGCAAACGGTTTTCAAAATGTGTTATTCTAATCATAAATATCATGATAATCGGACAAGCGATCGGTTCGTAAAAGTCATGGGGTTCCTGCCTGACCTGAAGGTTTATAATTGTCATTTCAGCATGAGCTAAATCCAGGATTTTGTTTCAGAATCTGAGACAAAGTTACCGGTTCCCTTTAAGCATTTTTAGACCTTTCCCATTGATCATCTAAATTAAAAGATATCTGATGATTAGTATTTGAGGGTTACAAAAGCTGAACATGAACTTTAACGGCAGAGACAGATCCATAGTGATCATACCGAGAGGGAGGGTGCAAGGTGTTTGAAAACCGAAAAGCGAAGGAGTTTTCTTCTTCGAAAAAGCGGGTAATGGCGGTCAGAGGGCTACACAGTTAAAATTTTAGTGAACATGTTGTTTAAAAGTTTAAACAACTTTGGATTAACGGGTGACCTGATCTAAGAGTTGTTTAAAATGTTAAGCAACTCGAGTTGTTTAAAGTTTAAACACTTAGTTGATCAACATTTTGAACAACTTGTTTAAAATCACAATTTAAACAACCGGTGTTGTTTAAAGACGGTTGTTTAAAACGAAGCTGTTGTTCAGTGGGGGTTGTTTACACCAACTGGGTTGTTTAAAGAAAGTTGTTTAAAACGGAGCTGTTGTTCAGCGGGGGTTGTTTACACCAACTGGGTTGTTTAAAGAAAGTTGTTTAAAAAGGAGCTGTTGTTCAGTGGGGGTTGTTTACACAAACTGGGTTGTTTAAAGAAAGTTGTTTAAAAAGGAGCTGTTGTTAAATAATAATAATATTGGATTCTTATATAGCGCACGTATCGACCTTGCAAGGTCCTCAAGGCGCTCCAACATTACCCGGCTATGCTTGGCTGCCAAAGGACATTAGTGCCGCGGCGGGACTCGAACCGTGGACCTTATGATCCACAGTCCGGCGACGTTTCCACTCATCCACGACACCTCTACAGATTGTCGGCCATGATGTGAAACAAAGGTTTTAGCCAACGCGCACTTTACTGGCACGTGACACATGACGTCATATGTAAACAACACTGTCTAAAAGCTCTCGTATACTAAATATAGCAGTCATTAAATTTTAAACAGCGAATGTTTAACAAAATTACTTTCGTTTCGAGCAACATTGTTTACAATTTGTTCAACTGTTGTTTAAGATAGTGTACAACTGTAAGTGAACATCACTTTTTTAAGCAGCGTTTTTACTGTGTATGCTTAATAGACTGGTTAACTAACACATTCAAATCTATGGATTTTTTTCTTTCCTGAAAACCTGTAAAAGTGACAAGTTATTCCATTAATCTGTTATTAATAAATTAATACGATACTGGATATCCACTCTAAAAACATGTACGTGTTGCTATGTCGGGCAAGCTTTTAGGTTTTCAAGAACAACCTTTGTTTTAAAAGAATGCAAGCAATTTAATTACGTTAGTAAAGCGTTGCAAAATCAAAATTTGGTAATCAAAATTAAACTCTCCGGTTGGTCAATCAGCAATCGCAACGGAAAAAGAGATAGAAGAAAGAAGGGAAAAAAGGAAGAAAGAGAGAGAGAGAGAGAGAGAGAAAGAAAGGGAGAGAGATGGAAATTTCGTGGACGTGCTAAGAGCTGAAATGGTATTTTTTTCTCCTTTTCTTTCTTTATCATTTTGCCTTTATCTCTCCCTCTTAGTTTCTTTTTCTCCCTTTTCATCTGCCCTCTCTCTCTCTCTCTCTCTTTCTACCCTGCCACTGCTTGTCCTGGAGACGGGAAAGGGGTGCCAGCTACTGACTATGCCACCATTGGAAATCATTTCATTACAATTTTGCAAAATCTTCCTTTAATTTGACATAGTTTCATATTTTTCATCTGTTTCTTTACAGGCGAGGTTGTTCATCTGGTTGGCTTCTCCGTCGGTTACCGGAGTTCGGATATGCATCCGCGCGTCCAATACCAGTGTTACCGGAGCACCGTCGATTTGGACGCGACTCTCGAGTTCGGTCGCTACATCTCTACCCGATCAAACGAAACCGAACTGCCGTCATTGATGTCGCACAGCAAGAAGCAAGCTGCCGTCAAGGTCATCAGGTTCAAAGGCAATTTGAGGGACCAAGCTTATGGGGTGTTCTACTGTCGCGGATCCAAAGTGGGTCGGGAACCGACACCCGTGTTGTCTTTCTTTATCCGATCCGACGGTAAGATGATGATCCCTGTAAGATTGTTGTTGGTTGTATTTTTGGCATTCAGTCAAATTTGATCGCCTAGTCGGGTTCTTTAGTTTAATCAGTAGAGGTAGTCGAGTGGTAATTGCTCCTAGCTTGGAAGCTCTGTGCGCCTGTGCTCCGCTCGTCCACTACTGGGGGATGTATTAAAGATATCAACTTCTGTAGGATCTCAACTTGTCATCCTTAAATGATGGCAGCCACCAATAGGCAATAGATAACTGTGATTCAAATATCTCATTATAAAAGCAACACCATTAAATTTGACACGTTGAAACTATATAATTTGCCAAATGGATTTGCATCATATACCACGAGACATTGTATGCTTATTGTTGCAAATGAGAGGATTGACAACAAAAGTGAGGGGGGTAAAATAAATAAATAAATATATTGATCACGCAAATCAAAATAATTTTAACGTTAAGATACGTCAATCTAGTTTTGAATGGAAGGGGAGGGTGGAGGGTGGGGGCTGGGGTATGATTAGATCAATAAAACACTAATGGATGCGTATTATGCATTCATTTTTGTATCATTTTTTTCGAGGGGAGGAGGGAGGGTGTCTGACCCAGTGCACTCCTAATCGACGCCTTACGGTAAAGACAGGCCAATAAAAGAAAACTGATTTCTAGCAATTTTCGCCTTTTTTCTTCTTAATGCAGCCAAGTTTGTCCCCGTCGCTGACGCATTCACCCGAACCGTCAACGTCGGGGAGCTAGGTGTCGAGATAGCGATGACCGCCATAAGACCGTCCGAGACACCAGGGTCAGTCACTCAATGGCGATTCAACGGTAGTGAGCCCGTTAAGAGCCAGAACAACCGGACAACCTACCTGATTAATAGACCGGTGAATGTAGGGGATGAAGGCATCTATGAGGTGTACTATGAAGGGGAACGAGACCAGGCACAGGGAGGGTTCTTCAGACTCATTGTGAGAGGTGAGTCTGACGTGTTTTTTCTTCTTCAAACGCATCCATTCAAACAGCTAGAGTTAGGAAGATGGTCGAAACGTACTAAGATTAGTGAAACACAATACGCACTACTCTAAACAGTTTCAGCTTAGCTAATCTTTATACGATACACTTTCGACTTTCGATGTATAATTGTGAATGCTGTGAACATCAATGTCAACAACAAATGACGATAACTTGGATCAAGGCATTTTGACACTTTTTCAGTCCAAACTCGGTAAAAAATGTCATAGTCACAACAGGGTGCTACTGGTAAAACTAGATATAGGCTGCAATGTTGGCCTAATTGATGAATATTCATAACAATAAATGATGTAAGAATGACGTCATATCACCTCTATATTTTCTTTATGTAATAATAAATCCACATAGTTACCCATTTCTTGATTCTGACTTGTGATCTCGATCATTACAAAAATCACAGTTGAAGGCTTTTGGTAACATCTTATATTAAGTGCCTTACAGTGAAAAAAACCTGTTGATTACGACCCAAGATCCTGTAGTTAATTACCAATAAACCTGATCAACAGGGCCTCATATGAATTAATTTATGAATCTTGGATAACGAAAAAACGAAGCATGAGATTTTTTAATCTTTAATAAATGCTCTTGTAATTACTATTTTGTAAAATTCTCCTGCAGCTTGCCCGCCCAACAGATGGGGCCCTCCAGATTGCGAGGGAGTGTGCGACAAATGTTACAACGGCGGCGTCTGTGACGACAAATCGGGAATGTGCATATGTCCCAATGGCTTCATGGGACCCAACTGCCTTACAAGTAAGCAAAACATCAAGAAATTCGAAAAAGATTTGGCAACCACTTTTAATGGAATGGAAGCGAGAAGGGCCACATCGCCAGTCATGAGACGCAAGAGGAAGAAAACGGTCCTTTTATTTTGTTGCCATCACTTTGCGCGCTTAATCTATGCATTGGAATAGTCAGACAATTAGTAATTTAAACTTAGGTGGAGGGAGGGGGGGGGGGGGGGGCATATTTATTTTGTGTGTCCAACATCTGAAATAAATCGGTGATGGCTTGAATATGTGTATTTTTTGCCGTCACCCCCGTCGTCAGGACCGACGAACTTCATGGTAAAATGTTCGTTCCTTTATCATGCCATTTAGTAGTTCCTTGTTGGTGTCATCTGACCAGGCTCGCCTGCACTAGCATTAGCTGAACGACGTTTATACTTGGGCGTAGCTTTGCATGTTTTTGAAAATCAAAATAGAATTAGAGAAACATTATCCTCTGTTATAGTTTGCCGTCTAGGAGGTGGAAATCGCTTTGGCCTCAACTGCGAGTTCAGATGTTCGTACAAAAGCGACCTAAGCCAGCAGTGCCGCGGAGCTTTGTTCTGCCTTCCTGATCCCTTTGGATGCTCCTGTGATATCGGCTCGAAAGGTCTCACATGTATGGTTGGTGAGTTGAATTTGACAAGAATAGATAGATAGAAATGTGATACCCAAAGATTTCAAATGATTGACGAGCTCAAAATTTCCTTCATCCTTTTTTCCATACCATATGAAATTGTATGATGTATTTTTCTATCATCCAAAGAAGAATGCCAGAGCTGAATCAAAAGTCATATATAAACTATTATCCTGTCATTGATATAAACTCGGTCAAGAAAATGAAAGTTTGTGATCACATTAACGCATTTTTCAAAAGAAAATAAGAAAATTAGTAAATTTATCCCACCGCTGCCGCACTTTTTTGTTTAAAGCTTGTTTCGACGGTGAGTTTGGAGCCGGGTGTACCGAACGATGTCACTGTGCTTCGGGGGAGTGCGGGATTTACACCGGGGAATGTCTGGGACTACAACTGGGATGTTCGCCTGGATGGTCTGGTGAAAACTGCCAAAGTAAGAATAGTGACCACTATTTTTTAAAGGGTATCAAGTTCACGGTTTCAGTAAAGTCAATTGATTTTCAAGAAAAATAAAGTTTGATCATTATAATAATAATAATAATAACAATATTTATAAAGCGCAACATATCCATCTCTAGAGATGCTCAAGGCGCATACAAATAATTTAAATTAATATTTAACATACTTAAGATTAAAGAAATATATGACTTATAACCAGCTATACTATTGTCTGTTTGAGTCCTACAAGGGCTACACAAACAAGTGGCCATTCTGGACAGCTCATATTTCCTTCTAGAGGGAGTTAATTTGTGTACAATATTGATTTGGTATTGATAGAGAGATCGCCACTCAATTAGTGTAAGTTGAACCTTTTCCTAAGTAGGGTATTTTCTTTTACAACACTAAAAGTGGATGCATGTGCAAACACGTACATGTCGACCGATGGAATAAACAGGATTGTCAAAGTTTTGGAAGTAGTTTAATGTGTTTCTGATTTTCATGATTCAAGTTGATGTGTCGTTCGACTGGTCATGTATTTGACATTCAATTCTGCCAAACTTTTCATCTTGAAACAATCTTTTAACAATCTTCCCCCTTTCCTCTGGATTCAAGTTCCCGACGATTGTGATGCAGATTATTACGGTGAAGACTGCACTTTGAAGTGCCACTGTTTGAACGATGCACCGTGTCACAAAGCAACGGGGGCGTGCCCAAACCGACTGTGTGCCAGAAATTACGCCACCTACGACGGAACACCCGAATGCCAAGGTAGGAAGCAGCCCAGTGCTGCAATTAAACTCCTTAAAATCTCATTTCCTCTTTCGTTCACCCCCACTTTTTGATAGATTCATTTTATTGTTTACGTTGGGGAAATAAGTATTCCAAACGTCAACTTCTAATGGAACAAACAATGTTTGTCCAGGACGAAAATGTCACTGTACATAGGCAAATAAACGCAGTGTGGTCACAAATCCTTCTTTAAAAAAATCGCAACTACATGATTGTTTTCAAAAAAAGATCTTAAACATTTTTTCAAGACATCTACATCCTCTGAAAATGTCGCTTTTTACATAGTTTGTTAAATTACTTCTTCGGCCATTTGGGTTAGCTTCCGTTTACTGTGAGGCTTCAAGCTTTTACATGTACATACATGACTATAATAGTCCCAATGGACAAACTTACATCGTAGCTAACCAAAACCATTTGGCAGTAGTATTCCAACAATACAGTATAGTGATATTTACTTAAAGGTACTATGTCCCATTTGCAGGCCAAAAAAATAAAAAGGTAAAATTCCAACGGCATTTGAAAGATAATACTAATTTAGAACTTCCCTAAAAAAGGTGTGGCTTGAAAATGTCTTCAAGTGGGAAAATAACGACTATTAGTTGTCAAATCGACTTAGGAGCTATAGAGCCAATAAGTAATAGTCTTGATTTCCAGACCATTGTACCAAATGGTCATACGTTTTATGCTGCGCAAAGATTCAATTAGTTTAATGTTGGCCATCACAAGAAGTGGGTTATTGATGTAGACAAATGCTCATGTACCCTTTACAGCTTATTTTATGTATGTTATTACCAAAGAAGAAAAAAAGCCAGTCAGTCACTCAATAGTGTCTGACAGTGAAGTCTAGCAAGTAAACAGGTTTCCTTGCATAATTTGAATATTAGGACACTGCTAACGTTTAAATTTCACAGATAGAACATACATGACACATTCATAATTCCTGCAAAGTTCTACAGAGTTTGATGTCGGCTGCAAAAGGGACATAGTACCTTTAAGATAGACGCATTTTAAAGGATTCTGTTATCGAGTATAAAACGGGCTTGTTCAGATTTGAAGCAGCAAGATTTTTAAAATTTTTATGATGACGTTAAGTGTAATACCCTTCACATTCCTGTAGCCATGCCATATCTGAACAAACCAAGAGAACATTTCTATTTTTATTTCACCCGCATTAAGCGTGTAAAGGGTTATCTTACGGCTTCAACTGCTCTCACGAATGTCACTGCGATAAAGATGCCTGTGATCTTAAGAGGGGACGCTGCAATGGAAAGTGTCTGAAGAATTGGTTACCACCAGATTGTATACGAGGTAAGCACGATGTCAACACGAATTACCTGGGTTAAGGCTTTTCTTTTTTTAACAATATCATGAGTGGCAAGAGTGGCCGTATGCTCGATTGCAGGTACTATTATGACAATCTGAAAGAGTGCATGGCGTCAATATAACGGATATCGTGTAGGTTACAAAACTGTCAAGAACTGCAATCAAAACCTTAAATTGTTGTATTTTTTTGTATAACTCTTGTCGCCTTTGATTTGGGATGGTTACGGTCATCAATATCTGTTCATCTAGATTGCTAGCAATGCCTTGGCATACACAAGGCATTACGAAATTGACGTTCTTGCAGATTTTGCAGATCTGATCGAGAGCATCAAAGCTATCAGGGTCTTGCAAAATGGACATGGCCAAAGATGCAAAACTGCATTTATTGAAACGACATATTCAGCCAAATGCGCAGCCCATCATCATATCGACATATTTATATATATTTTCAACCTCGATTATTAGGTGTGTCTCGACTCACCAGCAACCCTAAGGTGAACCCTGGCCAACCATCCAACATCACATGCCATGCATTTGGCGATCCGTCTCCACGTTTTGATAATGTCTACCTGACGAGTGACCTGGGCAAGTCGAGCAGTAGCGGGAAGGGTATCGTGTCCCGGAGTGTGACGGTTACCGGGACGGTAACGGACCCGGAGACAATCTTTGTCTTCGACATAGCGGCAGTCGAGAAAAGAGAGATGTTTTCATGTACACTGGCTGAGGAGGGTCGGACCGCCATTTTGGCAGTGTGGTCAAGAACGTATGGTAAGGAAACTCTGGTATAAGTTAAGAAGTTCATTACAAATAAAGTTCCCTGCATGTGTAAACTTGAATTATGATTCATAGGAAGTAATTCTTGAGAATACGAAGATACTCTAATTAGGTTGTATGTCTGATACCACCAAGTGAGACTTCTGATAAAAGTCTTCGTTTTTATTTCCAGAGTTACCCGTCATTTCCAAGCCACTTGAAGTTCTACACATCGGTACGCACGAGATCGCTGTTAGATGGGATGCATGGCGGCCTGGTGTAGATGAGGGAGAACCGCCACTAACCGAATACATAGTCGTTTACCGCAACACAACATCCACCGGCGATTGGACGGAAGCGGTAAGCGTGGCCCCGGATCAGAACCTTACTTCGGTAGTTACCGGAATGCGGTCAGATACGACTTACGAGTTTGCCATAACCGGAGTAAGAGTCGGACCGGGTGGGATCGGCTTACCGGGTCCGGCTATTCGAGTGTCGACACATTGCGAGCGTAAGTAAACTCGTTGAATCATTAAATAAACTTATTTAAATCAAAATTTTGCAAAAAGTATAAAGGAAAGGTTAGTCCAGAATCTTCCTGTGTATACTTTACGTAGTCGTTACCTACGATGACACCTTAGTGTTTCAGAATAGACGAAATGCTTTAAAAGCTTCATTAATTTGTCAATAGTTCTGTAAACAAATCACATCTTATTCGCCAGGACTGGAAAGGACATTTTCGTAGACTGTGCCTACTTTTCCTAAAGAATCATTAGAAAGCTATGATTATCTCTTACGTTTTCTGTAGGTCCAAACGTCCGTTCCTTCGACTTGACGATAGTCTCGACTTCATCGCATCAGATTGAAATTTCATGGAAGGTTAGTCTTTTTATAATCGCCCCTGGACATGCTGGAAGATTCTTGTATGAAAACAGTGTCGCTGTCGACCCTAGTTTATAGAATATGTATAACTTTGGAGGAAAACATGTATTAGTAGCTTTGAGCGCTTTTAATTGTATTGGTTAAGATTTGTTACTTGAAATTAGTTATTCGTTGACCAGATTTTTTTGTTTGAGTCAGAAAATCAAATTGTTTTGTGAATTTTGTATAGAGATACAGTTATGTCGTTGATTATGTCCAACAATCTGATTAAAGCACATACCACTTTGGCAATACAAATTGAAACTTTTTATCGATTAGTTTAGTTTTCCGGATTATGCAGGCAAATGTTTTTTTTTTAATAACATTGCAATTAATACTGAAAGTTTAATTTGTTGAAACATTGGATAATTATGACTGAACAGTGAATTTCCTCATAAATAACTCATACCTTCGTCTAGAAACCACCAATAAGCGAAGCCCGGTGTCAGAGTGGATTCCAAGCCTTTACTATCTCATACTCCAAAAGAGATTCTCCGGAAAACGAAACACAAGTCGCCGTCCCTTTCGATGCTCCACCGCGATATACCATCCCTGACCTTGAATTGTGCACTGAGTATGCCATCCACATGGCAGCATCGAACAAAGATTCAGACAGCGAGCTTAGCGACAAAGTTCACGCTAAAACAACAGATGAAGGTATACGAAATGGCATCTACATGTATACGGTCTAAAAGCGCTAGCTATTGAGCACTGAAACGTTATAATAGGTTTTGTTTATTTATCTCTACTTCTTCTTCTTATTCTCCTCCTTCTTCTTCTTCACTTTCTTCTTCTTCTTCTTCTTCTTCGTCTTCTTCTTCTAACACAGATACATCGGTTGTAAGATGACATTACTTTTGAATTTAGTGAAGCTTTTAAGGTTTTATTTGATAAACATCAAGAATGTACGATTTAATTAATAATGAGATATGAATGTGTTGGGAGTTTTCGCTGTCGATGTTTTTCCATTTTCATCAACCCCTTTCTAATAATGTTTCATATTCCCAGTGGTATCTGCTCCTAAAGACGTGAGAGTTACAGGTGTCACGCCCTCAACGGTAACCCTACAATGGTCCATCCTGAACTTTTCCCAGCCATGTATGGACATCAGGGGCTACGAAATACAGTACAGAAGAACATATCCAAGGCCAGAGAAAATGGGCAAAGTCATCGCTGTAGATTCCAATAAGAAGGAAATCGAGTACCCGATCAAAAACCTATGGCAAAAAACGAATTTCTCCATTCAGGTACGTCCATTGAGTCCAAAGAATCGTTCCTTAACAATAGTCGTATTTGTAAATCCCTTCATACTACGTTTCTCAGTACTTTACATTACCCCGGTCATCCCCAAATAATAGGGCATATACGTTCCGCTCCCTGGGGAGTATTCCAGCAGGGGGCCATCCTTTTTACGTCATCCTACTGGATGCCCATTTAACACCTGGGTGAACAGTGGCAAATGTAGATTAATTTCTTACCAAAGGACATTAGTACCGTTGCGGGACTCGAACCGCGAACCATGTGATCCAGAATCCGGCGACCTATCCAATAGACCACATCACCTCATACACGCCAAGGAAAAGAAAATGACATGTCATGCAGTCATGCACAATAATTCAGAAAAAACAGCAAAGGTTTAGATTTAATATAAAGATCTCTGAGAAATTATTTAAAGAAAATCACCGTAATCTTCATTAATAACTACAGATTCATGAAATTTCATTAATCACTTTGGCAAATAATCATTAATTTTTTTCCTTGGGGGTGGGGGGAGGCGGGGATAACATTATCCATGATTAGGAGATCTTCTTCCAATGAAAAATAAAAATTTGTTGAGTCATGATCTTTAAAAAAAATTCAACTTTGAATTACCCAACGGTATCACCTCTACACCATTTAGAGCCTCCTATGGTTTAATTCCTCTCATCTAGGTTCGTGTTATAAACGAAGCAGGAAAAGGTCCATGGTCTCATGAAGTATCAGCTCAAACGTTGGTTCATCGACAACACCATCAAGAACAAAGTTAGTATTCTGATACAGATGTTTAAAAGTCATATATGCTCTTGTTAATGCATTTACATGAAGGTGTTGACGCATTGTAGGTAGTATTTGTTAATAATAATAATAATGATAATAATAATAGTTCGTCCTTATATAGCGCATTTCAGGACTGCAGGCCCTCTCAATGCGCTTTACAGATATATACAAGGCGTTTGCAGAATTTCCCTTGTGATATAATTATTAGTTGCAATAAGTTTCGCACAAAATACTGCAGTAAATGTTTTTTTTTTCTCAAAATGGTTGTGCAAGACTTCGAAACATGAAAGAAAAAAGAATGGAGATATTCACAAATCCGTAGGATTGACAAAATCTCACATGAGATACCGATGGGTAGATTGAGATGGTATGGTCATGTGGTCGGAGAGTGAGAAGAAAACAAACTGGCTCCAGAAAACAAAAAAAATCCAGGTTGCTGGTTTCCCATCGCCGTGGTAGACCTCGCCAAACCTGGAAGGAGATGCTAAAAGATGTGAGTGCATCTGATCTCACCTAAGCGGATGCTGAAGACCGGAAGGCTTGGATAAGGTCCGTAAGGGGGATGGAACGTCCAACTCTACAGTGTGGGGAAAATGGACACTAAACGATGATGATGATGATGATGATGATGATGATGGTGATGATTATGGTGATGATGATGGTGATGATGATGGTGATGGTGATGGTGATGATGATGGTGATGATGATGATGATGGTGATGATGATGATAATGATGATGGTGATGAAAGAGGGAATCACAACCTGTTCGTACAACTACTCCCGGATACGGAATGTCAAACTCCAGGGACAATCCTAAAGCAGTAGACCAGTGCTGTTTATACTACCCCTTATAGAGAGTAGGTGATTGTTGTAGATATTTGGGATATCCTAGAAGAAAGCCTGTCCCAGAATCGAATCATAATGTGTACATCACTCAATTAGGCAAACAGTAACATCTCTTTTCAGCCTAGTATAATATGTGTCTAAAGTAATGTATTATTTCATTATAACATACAATATTATATAAACAGAACCAAACTAATTTCATTCAAAAGATTGGACTCTGTTTGCCCATATGTCAATATGCTTTTCTTACTCTCTGCAGGGCTAGTGGATACCCCGGATCAGATTGTTGATGAGATCCCAGCAAGCTCAAGCGAACAGAGAAAAACCCCAGGTTATCTTCCGGGAATTCTTACCGGGGTCGGCCTGGTACTGATCGCCCTTCTCATCGTCAGTGTCCTTGTTTATAGAAGGTAAGAGTACATATGGCGTAGGCCAAGGGTAGATTGGGGGGGGGGGGGCACTTCTCGATTTGAATAGTGCATTTATTACAGTAGAATCTCCGTTCTTATTTCTCTCTACCGGTATCATTATTTTCCTATGTTATATATGTTTGTACTGTATATTATGTCAGATATGTCAATGTTTAGTTTTGATGAATTTTGTATTTTTGTGTATTCCTTGTACTTTTGTATATCACAAACTTGTTATGCCGTCCAAGAGGGCGTACTTGGAAAGCTGTTTTGTTAAACTAGTACCTACCCTCTATTTTAAATAAAACTTGAATAAATAAATAAATATGGCTATCCTTTTCTTTCAGGAATTCAGGTCTCCGTTTTAATCAGTTGTTTAGTCTAGCATCAACATCTAATAGATAAAACGGACCGGCTTACAAACATGTCCAAAGTTATGATTTTAGTTTTCCTGATGAGGTATAACTCCATTATCCTGTATTATAATTAATGAACTACAATTCTTGAAATCGAGTTGTTGCTATGGCGGGCAAGCGTCAGGCAAGCTGTTAGGTTGTCAAGAACAACTTTCTATAAACAGTATATGCACACAATTTGAATATGTTAGTGAACTGGTCTATTGAAAGAAAGGTGGAGAAGGGTCGATTTCTTTGATTAAATGAACATTTTCAGTGTTAAAGAGTAATTTTACAATATTGATTATGTTCTCTCTATTTTCACTTTGCAGACGAAGGAGGAAGATTCAGACAGTCGAGCCCGTTGATTCTTTTAAAAGTTTGGATGTGCAGGAATAAAAACGGAACAAGATGTTGGAACACTGTTTCTCTGTGATTAAACATTGTTTATGACTATTCGAAAGTGCGCGCGAGGCTGATTGAAAATATCCTTCGCCGACACTTGGAAACCCTTACTCTGAATATTGACATTAGGAGCACATGACACCAGGAATCACACAATTTCTTTATGGGATTTTAATGGAAATAATTCGACTTTTGAAAGTCGAAAATGTGAGCTTCCATAATTCATAATATTTCTGCAGCGATTGTTGTTCATGACTGTCACACAAATAAACGAGCCCATGGAGGTCTGCAGCCCCATGGAAATTTTTACATCAGCAATATTCGGGAAATAATCACGTCGTGTTTAAACTTCTGACACCATGGCCAATTTGTAGTTCTTTAAATATCTTAGAGAGTATTTTTGGGACGGCATCATGAATTATCAAAAGTATTATTTGCTCGCTTAGCTTTTCGCAATGATTTACATGTGCCGTAATGATAATCGTGCAACGCCCATGGACTAGCAGAATAAGGGAGTTTACAGATACAATCTGCGCATGGGCAGATAAAGGTCATTTGTACCAAAATGGTAAAACCCACAGAGATGAATACTGGATATGCGCTCATGAAAGTTATGTAACATTATTCATTTATGCACCAACGGTACATGCTATGATACGCAGGTGGAAGTATTCTTTTCAAGAGGTCAAACAAAAGGTATTCATGGAGCACATCTAGGACTTTGGCAGTTATTATTCTAAGATGCTCAAAGTGGAACTTCTCCATGTGTAAAAGATCTGTGGATATTTGGGGGCATTTGAAACTCCCTTATTGTTGAGACGTAGCACCAACACTTCAAGATGCCTTGAGAGATGCCTTCGTCAATATCTCACATTACTAACCTGCCACCTCTATCCAAGCATGAACGAGATAATCATAACGTCAGCAACAAATATTGACGTTGTTCAGGAAAGGATGTTTCATGGTCTATGGCCTTAGAGCCTTACGTGGAGACTATAGCTACATGCTGCAACACTTCAAGCAGTTGCATGTAATCGTCAAGACCTTGCATTTCAATGCTGTCATCTTAACTAGATATGCTGTTATTTGATCAAAATGGTGGACAATCATTTAAGTTAGTAGTAGTAGCAGTAGAAGTAGTATAGTAGTAGTAGTAGTAGTAGTAGTAGTAGTAGATAGTAGTATTAGTAATAGTAGTAGTAGTTGTAGACTTTATTGGATAACTTATTGTTAAGCACAAGGCTAATCTGCCAAAAGGTCAATTTAGTTGGACATGACTGCTATGTCGGTGACTGGTGGGGTCTTTGACAAACCATGTGAGAGTGTAAGAGAGACAACGTAAACACGTACAGGCAAAATTGCATTAAATTATTGGCGTATGGGCGACATGCCTTCACAGGCTTTGTACAGCGCAGGTATAACGCAATCGACATTACGCCTCGTGTGCAAACGTATGGTTAGAAGTTACAAGAGCCTGAAACTTTTAAACAAAGGCTAAGACTTAGCAGGTGACAACGACTCAAGCGCCATCGTGTTGCATCTAAATCACCATCGACTGGACTCAATGTTATTTATCATACTGTATAATACATGTATATGTAACTGACGTAGCTATTCACAATCGTATTGTATTCCCAGGCAACTGGTATTCAATAAAGGCCTATATATACTTAAAAGGGATAGTTGAGTTTTGTTGCAGAGAGCGCTACACAAAATCATGTTTGTGTAGTTAGATGAAAAACTGAGTGTCAAATTTGAAAGAATCATCTTTGTTTGATCAAAATCAGTTCAGAGACGGCTGAATTATCCATAGATATAACGATATCTAATATTTGTGGTGATTTGATAATTTGAACAAGCCGTTGAAAAAATGAGATGGCGCCTTATACGTTTTATTCCAGCCGATGTTGCCGATGCTGGCTTTTTCGTGCTGGTTGCCATACGTACAACCAGCCGATCCGTGTATTGTTATTATTAATTAATTAATTAACAGTCACCGTACTTTTTTTTAACGTTGAGCTGAATTGGTATGATCGTATTGGCTAAAGTTCACAGATTTGGGGGTCTAAAATTACCTTCATAGCAACTTTACGTCTTAAAGAGCACTTAACCTTAAAGAAATGTCATAAATAAGAATAAGAGCAATAACCATACACTTTGAAGGCATTTGCGGTCTTAAACAAGAACTTAACGATCCCTTAAACTGATCTAACTTAAGCTCATAGATTATTTCTGATGTACAAAAACATTTCGCAAACCTAGACTAGAAAATAAAATCAGATTCAAATACATTTATCATATTGAATGAGTATGATTTAAGAAAATCTGCAACATATTTAAAATGTCTTCCTGATCTTCCATATATTCTTACTACTCCAAATAGTATGATACTCATTCCCTGTGTATAAAGTTTGAACAAACTATATTGTAATATATAACCACAACTTAAAAATTTACCCTCGTAATACTCATTCCGTAAGAAAATGGGAAACCTTATGTACTGTCAAGATCTTTTGAGATAAATTAGTAATCAAATGAATATTTCCTGCTTATTAAATACGCTTTGAAAGCTACCAACTGTCAAATTAGGAACGAAATTTCGTACATAATTAATGTTTGGAAAAGGACGATGCGAACTAGTGTTAACATTTGTTATTTCACTATGTTAAATCAACTTGAAGCTCTCATCTTCGCTGGTTGTTTCAAATCAATCATAAGTTTCCATCCTGCCAAGGATTGATCCTTTTTGAGAAATTGAAGGGAAACAAAAGTATATTTAAATAAAATATACTTATCTTGAAATGTATTTTCACTTCTTCCGAGTCGTAATGTAAAGTTCGTTCAGTAGATAATGACACAGAGACATTACATTATGTTTCAGTTACATATACTTTATTTCACTATAAAAAGTTAAAATATATCAATATTGGAAAAAAAAAGTCATAAAATTGCTGTCATACCGCTATATAAGTTTTATTTACAAATATAGAAAATAACATATTTCCATTGAGCTGTAACAGTTAAATGGGCCTCATTTCGTAGCAGCCAAATCTATATTTTTCCCACTGTACTTTGAGAAAGCACTATTTACCATTCATTTATTATCTTAGGAAAAAAAATCAAATAGCGTTTCTCATCATCTTTGAATACAAGAAATGCAATGTTTGAACCGTAGTGTACAAATGAGTCTATTGTCTGGAAATCAAGTGATCTCTTGGACAAGGGTTGACGAAGGGGGTTCCCCAGGGTGATACCAATCTGGATTTAATCACTTAATGCTAGTTCAGATATGATGCGGTAAATTGCCGCGTTTTTTAAAGGTTCGTTCAGATATGGCGCGGTATACCGCCACAAAAAAGAAGCCACCGCGTTTTTTAAATGTGTAAATGGATGCCAACTGTGCGCAAGAAAAGTCTTTCATGTCCTAATTTTGTATTATTATATGTCATCATTAAAATTAAAGGGTAACAAAAATTAAAAAACACCGCGATTTAACCTTATTCTACATGTATGTCTATGAATAGGACATCCTCTAAACAAAGTTTATACGCCCTCATGGTTTAATAATCCTGATAATGCATCTTATTCTAGCAGATATATACGAACAAATATTTCAGAATCTTAACTAATGTACAAGTAAAAATAGTATCTCAATATTTGTCATAAATATATTTATCCTCTCATAGTTCAGATGAGACAGACAAGTCAATAAGAGCATTAGATATATATTTGAAAATACAGAAGGAGAATAGCCAATTGCACCAAATAACTTCGAAGTTGATAAAAGAACACTGTGTAATTTAAAGTTTTACCGAATTAAATTGACAATAATAAGAGAAAAATTCCCCCTTTTCTACTGTATTTTCGTCATCACTGACGGGTAGCCCTATATCCTTGAAGATTTTGAGTGACGTATAAAAAGAGCATTATAAATATTTTAATACGACACTCGATTGCATCACGATTCTCTAAATCATGTCATAGTAAATATAGCAGGGATGTCATTTCTTAATAATTTTCATGACTGATTTACATAATACAATTAAAATCAAGGAAAACCAAGTCGGAAATCTATGTCATGTAAATCTAATTGAATCTTCTAAGATTTATATATATATATTACTAGCCAGACTTTATAAGTAGTCCTATTGTAATTTCCGCGAATTGCGTAACGATATCAATATATTCTAATAATCATTTTCAAAGGCATAAAAACAAGTAGTACTGCTGTATCACAAGACAATATTCGTGAGGGAATAAGTAATATATATATTTATATAAAGAGAGAGAAAGACAGAGAGAGAGAGAGAGAGAGAGAGAGAGAGAGACAGACAGACACGGATAGGAAGATGGACAAATACATGATAAGCAAGAAAGATAGGACACCGAAGAAGAAAATAAAAATATATTTAACAGACGAGAAAAATGTGCTGTGAGATAGTGCGCTGTCATGTCTATAGGACTATAATCGCGATCCACATCACTTCGCTATTTTGAGGGGTAACGTTGTTGATATATGTTTTATATTTATTTAAACAAAGTCATGATACCATCTGAATCTAAAGCAATCATATTTAAAGTAGATCGTGCTCAAGGGGAACAAGCGAAAACACAATTGAAAACCAACTTATTTCATGAATTAAAATTACATGCGATTTAAGCTATGAGCATATCGAGTGTTGAAATAGTGAGTTCTCTATTTGGTTTGTTAAAAAGCTTTATTCTGAATGGTTGCTGGTTGAACGAGGTCAACAATTTTCAAACTACCGGCTTTATTCTAATGAGTTGTCGAGCAAATAAGATGCAATCAAATATCAGGCATTATGTTGTTCATTCTGACTGGTCATTGGGCGAATAATTATGTTCTTCATTCTGACTGGTTGTTTGGCGACTAAGATGCAATAAATCACCAGTCATTATGAACCTCATTCTGACTGGTTGTTGGGCTACTAAGATGCAATCACCGGTCATTATGTTCTTCATTCTGACTGGTTGTTGGGCTACTAAGATGCAATCACCGGTCATTATGTTCTTCATTCTGACTGGTTGTTGGGCGAATAAGATGCAATCAATCACCGGTCCTTATGATCTTCATTCTGACTGGTTGTTGGGCTACTAAGATGCAATCACCGGTCATTATGATCTTCATTCTGACTGGTTGTTGGGTGAATAAGATGCAATCAATCACCAGGCATTATGATCTTCATTCTGACTGGTTGTTTGGCGACTAAGATGCAATCAATCACCAGTCGTTATGTTCTTCATTCTGACTGGTTGTTGGGCGAATACGATGCATTTAATCACCAGTCATTATGATCTTCATTCTGACTGGTTGTTGGAATAAGATGCAATCAATCACCAGTCATTATGAGCTTAATTCTGACTGGTTGTTGGGCGAATAAGATGCAATCAATCACCGGTCATTATGATCTTCATGCTGCCTGGTTGTTGGGCTACTAAGATGCAATCACCGGTCATTATGATCTTCATTCTGACTGGCTGTGGACGACTAAGATGCAGTCAATCACCAGTCATCATTTTCTTCATTCTGCTGGTTGCTGGGCGAATAAGATGCTGTCAATCGTATCGTGTTCAAAGCTCAGTATTTACTGTGATCGGACCGGATCAATAACAAATGCAATCACTTGCAAGTTTGTGTAAACATTGTTGAGCAATTATGATGCAGTCAAACGCTAGTCAGTATAATGTTTATTCATGCCTCTTCTTCCCCTAATAAGATGCATTCAATTGCAGTTTATTGAAAGTCGATTTCGATTAATTGGATGAATAAAATACAATCAATCGCAAGCTCGGACCTAAATATCGGACATTTCCATGGATGGAACAATAACATCTCTTGTTGATGATTACTTTGAGATCACAACTCTAGTCATCCTTAATGAATGCTTGGTTTTGATAGACTTGTGCTGTTTTGGTGTCAATGTCCGTTTCGCTGACGGTTTGTGTCCCGCTGTCGACCTCCTCGCCAATGTCGCCTTCGTCCTCTGTCTTGTCATCTTCTTCCTTCTGTTTTAAGAACTCTAGGATGGTTTCGTAGCAGAGTAGGTATTCCTCCTGTTGACAAAACAAAACAAATAAAGATTGATTCATTATCATGTATTTGTCTTAATTGAATTATGTTTATAACATACTGTTGGGTAAAAGTAAATAGATGAAAATAGGTAGATATAAACGCCACTTAAATCACCACCACCACCACCTCCAAGAACCAATACCAACACGATCATCACCACCACCATCACCATTATTATCAACGTTACTACCACAGAAATCACTACTACAACAACCACTATCACCCATCATCATCACCTCTACCACACTACCACCACCAATAAAATAACAACCTCTGCCATCACCATCACTTCCACCTCTACACTACTACATCATTGCCATCACCACACTACCACACTACCACACAACCCCAACCACCACCGCCACCACCACCACGTTTAACAACAACAACACCGGCAAGAACAGGAACAACAGCAAGTACAACAAGAACAAGAATAGTGACAACAACAACAAGATCAACAAAATCAAGAACAACCAGAACAACAACAAAACCAACAACAACAAAAGCAAGAATAACAAGAACAAGAACAAAAGCAAGAATAGCAACAAGAATAATAACACCACTACAAAACCCCCACAACACCACGCACTATCACCATCCTCACCAACCACAACTACCATCATCACTACCACCACTACCACCATCCTCACCAACCACAACTACCATCATCACTATCACCACCATGCATTACCACCACCACTACCACCATCCTCACCACCACCACTACCACCATCCTCACCAACCACAACTACCATCATCACTATCACCATCACGCATTACCACCATCACTACCACCATCCTCACCAACCACAACTACCATCATCACTTCCACCACCACCACCACCACCACCACCCCACACCCACCACCACCACCACCACCACCCACCACCACCACCACTACCACAACCACCACCAACTACCTCACCAATAAGAACATTGACAAACCTTTGTGGTGACCATTCTCATCCTATCTACCCGAAGAGTTTTGACCGTTTGGAAGACATCAACTGCGTTCTCTTCCGTGATCTGGTCCATGCATGCTTTGAGGGCGCAGAATACACCGCTACGACCAGCTCCATTCCTAACAAAATCAAAGTTTAAGGATAGTAGAGATTGTTTTAAATTGTCCATTATAACATAAAAGACTCTGAAACTTACACTCTTCATTTATTCCTTCAACCGTTTACAAACTCGACCTCTCTCAGCCTGCCTCTCCATATCTGACAGGCCTCCTAATTATTCTTTTTCTGTAATCAAATATACGTTTCCTGGCATTAAAATATAAAGATTGTCAGTTTGTTAACCTGTTGGCGCATTTTTCCCCCTGATCAATGTCATTCATCTTCTTATACCTCAATACACTACTGTAAAGCTAAATCGAGCAAGTAATCTCTTAAAGAACAATTCTGCAGAAAAAAGGCCTGTGTCAAATTTCGCACTTTGGGGCAGGAATCAAATCATTAGACCACAGAGTAAGAGTAGACTATGTCGAAATACGACGTGACAAATGTGTGCAGCATTGGACGAATTAGAACTGGGCTCTTGGGGTCTAACATAGCAGTTTATCCAATGCAAAATACTTTAAGAATAAAATTTAAAGCCCCACTGCACTTATAGCTACTTGTGCCCTCTATATAGCAAACAATCATTCGGTGACCGTTGGTCCCCCATGGTCCCACATTTTTAAAATGTTAATTGAGAGCTGATTTGATGAGAAAACCACCTGTAAGTGACCATGCAGGGAGGTCCAATCCCTCCTAGCCAAACTAGTGCAGAAAGGCTTTTAACAAAAAATCCACGGGACTTACATGCAATGGACCAAGACTTTAGAATGTGTTTCCTCTTCGGTTGATGCTGGTGACTGGTAAACAGCCTGGATCAGCTGTATTAGTAGTTTCTTGCTCTGGTCGTTCAGCATAGGGTTGTCTTCCGGCCAGCCAAGGAACTGGTATTGACGTATAACACGCACATTCTGTAGTAAGAGGAACAACATGCAGTCATCAATTAATCGGCCATTTACATTGATTGATATTTTAGACTGTGAAACATTTCAAAAACCTACCATTGCCATTCTCCTTGGTGGTGGCCCCGTTGCACAAAACTTACCATTGATGGGAAATTTGCCATCAATGGTAACTACCATGGAAACCCTGATTTTGATTGGCTGTTGAGCCCTGTTACCATGGTTGTTGCCATTGATGGCAAAGTTACCATCAATGGTAAGTTTTGTGCAACGCCGGGGCCCAGAAAAAAGATGCGTCACTTTATTTTGTCAAGCCATCATCTAAACAATGCCCTTCCCCCTCGATTGCCACATACCGTTGAGGTCTACGTCTACACTACACCGTATTCTTAATCTTAGTTTGACAGCGATTTTAATATATTTTGTAATATATGTGGCTCTTTCATTCGCTAAACCTTAATTTCACGTCACGTTAAAGAGGTTATTTCATGCTGACGTATATCAAGAGCGGAACATATCTCGCTAAAGAAAAATATTGTCTTTCGTGCACAGAAAAGTGAACCAACGACAGAAGGATCGTCTGATATCGACCACTTGTGACCGGTGTTAAACAGTTTTTGTTTTAAAACAAGGGCCATTTTTTTCTTCTTCAATTTCTTCACCAATTATAATCCATTTAATTAGTCACCTGTGTTTCTGTGAGTTGCACTTGTAGCGTCCTGACGATCATACCGATGTGTTTCTCGACCGATGTCGTCGAGATGGTGAAAGGACCATGCTGGACCGAACCCCCATCGGGCCAGTACTGGCCTGTCGTCTGCAAGGTGAGGACAGTAATAACATAATTCATATGAATCACGGAACATTTTTGGTGGGAAACGAAATTCTGGCTTTTAAGTGGCGATTGGTATACATTTATTCTACACTGTTGCCCGTTAATTTTGAATAATATTTTTGTTTACCTGTTTTCATGAAGTGATTGTTAGAATGTGATTTCTTCTTGATAGATAAAGTTTAGATCTTCTCAAATCTATATTGAGTAATCTAAAGGTTCATGGAGATTGATCGATAAAGTTCCGAGAAGATATAAACTTTAAAGTTCCGAGAAGATATAAACTTTATCTATCAAGTATATAGCATGCCGTCACAATCATTTTATGAAAAGAGGTGAGAAGAAAATATTCCAACTCAATGGGCAACAGTGTATTTTGAATTTGGCCAAGGCAATTATGTGTGCAGATTAATAGATAAAACATTTCCCACCTAAAACGGTCAAACATGGTTCGGGATTTACATTGAAATGAAGCCAAATTGGCCCCGCTTTTACATCCCCTTAACATTGGACAAAACATCAAATTTTACGCGGATACGGATAACATTAGATGCAATATGCCACGGATATTAGGTAGGACCTACTCCATTGTCTTCATTATTAAGACACACAGTTAACAACTAATTTGTTCATACCCTTGCCAAGTTTTCTAATTGTTTGTGTATGTGAAAAATTGATTTGTGTTTCTTGAGAATGTGACATACTGAAGCTTACATCTAAAAGCATTCAACAAAGGCCCTAATTCAACCAGACCGCCTTTCATTCTTGAGTTTAAAAAACTTTACAAATTTACAAGGGGTATGAATAATTCAGTTATAAATTGTACTTGAATGCTACCCCACTCATGAATGTTACCCTACTCATGAATGTACGTTTGTAGAACCTCATGCTTTTCGGCGATCTTTCAAACTTGGAAATTTAGAGTTTGACTCCTAATAATACTACCAGCAGTCTCATTGAGATATTATCATGTTTTTTTTCTTCTCCAAATAAAGCCTTTAATCTAATCTAGGAAATGTAAGAAATGATGGATACATACATTTGACAAACAAATGTACATAACATTTTTTTCTAGTATTTAAATAAGTTTAAATAAGTTTAAATATCATTAAGTTATTAGTAAAACAAAATAAAAACTTTAATATTGCATAACACTTTCCATTCCATATATGTTGTGATTTGTGTAATGGCAATAACTTACCGAGTCTGTTTTGTCTAGTTGGTTCAGCATGACAATAGTGGTAGGTTTGTAATCATAGACCAGAGACCAGAAGTTTACCACCGTCTCTGGTAGTGGCATCTGAGTTACGATGTAGTACAGTGACGAATCATTGCCCATTGACTGAAATTATTGTGGTGAGGATAAAAAAAAAGAGATTTGTTTATTTCGATGATCATGAAATGCTTATAGTGATGGTGTTTTCTCATTACCATCACTTTAACATTTTCTTTGATACATCATGATGAATGTATGGAAAAAAGTAGTTACACCGGCAAACTTTTTCCTTAATCGAGTTATAGTGGACGTCACGTGTCAAGGTAAATGCATAGCTTTATCATGACATGTCTCCGGTATGATTAATAATATTAAAATGTGATGTAATTCTCGTTTAAATGTGTAACATTTAATATATATACAATGAAATTTAATATAGGCATATAAACAGTTTGAACGATTGATTATCTGTCTTTTCGACCGACTTGTAAACCGGCATAGTAATGCTTGCAGGAGTGTCGTTGGGGGGAGAGAGTTTGATTTTGTGAAATGCCCAGCTAAATTTGGTGAAATGTTCGTCAAACTTTTTAGATCTCAGCACCTACCATCACCCATTCGAAATATTATAGAGATGCCCATATTCGCTTAGAGGATACCAAAAAAACTCACGTCTTTAAATTGAAACATCAGTAAATGGAAACTGTACTAAGACAATTGAGGAGCTGTAATCTTACTTTGACAAAGCTCGCGTTGATGTAGTCTCCAAATGGTTCGTTTGAGTACCAGCTTTGAAGGATTGCACGGTTCCGTTCGACTGTAGAGAGAAGGAAGAATGGTATGTGCATAAAAACACTTTATCATCTGTAGGGTCATCACAGGAAATCGGTCGAGATTGTGTAAAAAGCAGGATAACCATTAATAACTAACGCGTGCTGATTTATCTCAGTGTGAAATTGTATACGGAAAGTCAGGAGATTTTAATGAGTTTCCTTTTTACACACTAAACTATGATTTGATACGTACCGGTAATCTAATTCGAATCTCGCATTTTTTCATGCATGTAAAATTAACAAAAAAATAAAATCATATCACTTTGACTGAGGTTTGAATTTTTAGTTCCCAGAGCTATCATTTATCTGAGATGATATCAAGTGGTCTGTACAATTTTATATGTGTTATATCATTGTGTAGCACAATAATAGTTTAGACACCTTTACCAATGCTTATTAATATTTATTAAAAAAAAGAATTACAATACCCGTTGCAAACTCTTGAACTTCTTCGTTCGGTATCTTTATAATATTTTTATAAATGTAATGCTTCCTGAGAGAAATTTCAATTATATAAACATATTTGTGGCTTACACCCAGTACATAAGATCGATTGATCGATCTGTAATGAAAAACAAGTCAGAAACAATCTTGGAACCAGCGGGACTTGAACCTGCATCTACTGCTTGCCGGGCAGCGACTCTACCACCAGTCCATCACTGGTCCATGGTACAGTCACGATGAACTAGAACAAATACCTAAGCTCTCCTGATTCATTCTGACTCATTAATATTCATTAGTCCGCCATAGGACAATAACTTTTATAAATGTAATGCTTCCTGGGAGAAATTTCAATTATATAAACATATTTGTGGCTTACACCCAGTAAATAAGATCGATTGATCGATCTGTATTGAAAAACAAGTCAGAAAAAATCGTTATAATACTTACTCGGTAGTACAGAGCTGTCTCTATTCTTCTTCCTACATTCTGCTTTGCTCCCCGTCCGTATAGCAAGTGGGGACGGGTCTGGACAGATCTTGGATAATGTCTGGGGTTTTTTTTAATGAGAAGAAAATAATTGACAATCTTAAAGGCATCATGGAATTATACATACAGGTCATTGATTTTGTAATGTTTGTAAGTTCCTGTAAAGATATAAATTGTTTGTAAATTGTAGCATTTTTAAAAATGATTTTTAAAATTAACTTTTTTATATTCATTTTTTTTTATTCCATCTTATTTTGATATCTTCCCCTTTTATCATGTGCAATATTCTATGTATAGAATTTTAAATTATTTACTGGGAGTAGCATGTGTGGGGACACATGCCTCCGGGCAACATTGATGAACTTCACTTTTGTGCACCCTGACCCACTTGCTGCTCCCTTATCTCTTTGTTTGTTAATCCGTATTATGTACTTGTCTCTTGCTATGCTGTATTGTATTTGTGCTTTTTATATGAATGGTCGAATAAATAATAATAATAATAATAACTTCATCCACGAATCTATAACATTTTGATGGAATTTCTTCTCTACGAACCCTATACCTTGAACTCCTGATCGAGTAGAGTCTGGCCTCCTTGGGGATCCTGCTTCGTCAGCTCCTGAAGTCGCACTTCAAACCCGTCGACCGGGATTCGAGTATCGTCACATACCAACGACTCCAGAACGGCTTCGTGAAGGAAGACATACTGCTCCTGTGGGTGTAAGAAGGATCGAGAGTCAAGACAAGAACATTGAATGACGTTTGATTGAGATGAGGGAAATATCTATGAATTATAGAGGGCTTAAATAGAGAGGACTATAACAAACTGTAAACAATAAAAGAAGAATAAATTACATAAAAAGAGAATGACAGAGAAAGAAAGTTGATTGAATAAAGTAAACTGAGCGAAATATGATAAAAATAATGAAATAAACGTGATGAGGAATATAATGCGAAAAGACATAGAGAGAGAGAGAGGGAATGAAGGAAAGAGAGAGAGAGAGAGGGGGAGGTAGAGAGAAAGAGAGAGAGAGAGAGAGAGAGAGAGGGGGGGCGAGAGAAAAGGAAAGAGAGTAGGTTATAAATTGACTATATAGAATTACTAGTCTATAATCTTTTTAAAAATCCGGAGAGCGCGATACTTACGTCTGTTTGAACCATGTTTTGTCTGCACTCTCGCATAGCCTGGACGAACCCGTGGACGTTCACCTTACCGGTTCTCTTCGCCTGCTCCACCACGCTGTCCATAGCGATGAGAACACCGAACGACCGATGCCGGCACTGATAATGATATCAGACAGATATGGAGAAGGAAAAAAATGTTAGCACAGAGAGAATTTCCCGCTGGACAATAATATTTATACACTATCAAGAAGGGAGGGAGGTTGGTTGGCCTAGGATGGAAAGTTTTCCTAAGGGTTTGATTGTGTCCTAGGGAGTAATCCGGGAGCAGACCTGGACCCAGTTTCATAAAACTTGTTCTCATCAACAAGTGTCACATTTCTATAAGAAATTAGCTTTCAGCCAATCAAATGCAATGATTTCAGTAGCTTCTAACAGTTCATGCAACTTGTTATTGATAACAAGTTTCATGAAACAAGGCCCTGGAATATAGAGTTGGAAATTGAAAATGAAAAAAAAGCAAAAACCCTAAAACAAACCAAAATTTGTCTTTTTGTGGAGGTGCGTGCCAAATTATAACCTGCCCCATCCCGCCGCGGCGCGCCGTCCAAAAAAGACGCGGGAAAACTGTCGGGTTTTGATCTAAACGAACCTGCAATGGACAAGGAGAGGAGCTGAGTCGTCTGCTAGGTAAGTCTTCTTCACCTCTCTCATGTACCTCAAGAAGAGAGAGGTTTGCTTGGGAACCGATTTGTCTGGCCACTTGGTGAATTGGAAGTGAGTTAGTTTTCTCTTGTCTTCTGAGGCCTATGGAAGAGATAGTAAATGAGAGAAGGTAAGGAATGATAATTTTCAGTAATTATCAACTGTGTTCCGGTAGAATTTGATAACAGCGTAGCACTAGAAGGAGATCAATGTTTTTTTAGCGCAAGAATTTTAAAGAAGTTAACCCATTCTTATTAAAGAGAAGGTTGAGTTCTGGGAATAGGGGAAAATTAATTTGTGAGCGTTATCATTGTTATTATGCAAGTGTAGAAGAACATCAGATAAAACATGTTCCCTGAAAAGCATGGCTCTTCAAATGCCTTCATATTCTAAACATCGCATGTGGCAGCATAACAATTGGGACGGATTTTTATGCCACATTACGTTTTAAAGAAAAACAAAAAATTATTTAAAGTTGTTGAAAACTTGAATCTCGATTAAAAAGCCGCGTGCGAAGATTCATATTCATACAAGCTTAGAACGCATTGCAAGGGTCAAAACAAAAACGGAATTATTGTTGAATTTAATTCAACCAGCAATGCTTTAGAAGTCATACCTTAAAAATGATGAATTCCCTGAGTACTCCGAAATCCCTTTCCTCTGCGCTCTTAGCCTCGACGTGTATCTCGCCATATGTCTCATCAGTGCCCGAATCTGGCCAGTAGCACTCGCATTTGGTCTGTTGTAAGAAAATAGAATAAATAAAAAGATATGTCATGATTTTATTGAAAACTATGCATCTCACCGCAACTACAACGGCTTTCGTTTTGCGCGTGTACTGTATGAACATTTCTCAAATTTCGTGAGTGGGTCAGATTCGCTGTAAGCTTCATGCCGTTCAATAATAATATTGGATAACCAAAGTATCTAAAGCAAACGTATGTAAATAATGAAAACCTGAATTCAAAGCCAACATAAACGTGCTAAATTTCTCCCGTCTTGTATCACCCCATCCCCCAAACAAAGCTGGGAATATAGAAAGAATGGGAAGTAACACAATCACGAATACAATTTTAATAAATCAGGCGTAGGGAAAAGGGGATTACACGTAATTTAATCTTGGCTTAAGAGAGAGAGAGAGAGAGAGAGAGAGAGAGAGAGAGAGAGAGAGAGGGGGGGGGGGGGGGTGGGGGGAGGGGTGGGGAAGATCAAATTAAAGAGAAAATAAAGAAACATAAAGAAGGTGCAATGGTTGAATGTACATATTACTTATCATAGAAGCCTTAGTTTGGACAAACTTAGAAAGACATCTTTTTTATCGCCATTTCAAACTTGAATATAAAAAAAAAAGTTCTGAATTCATCCGTCGGTAAACATGAGACTCACTTTAAGGACTTCTTCTAGCTTGGTTACCATGGATACCACTCTGATCTTTTCTTGCCATATCATCCTCCAGAAATCATCAAGAGTATTCTTCTTTGGACCTTTGGGAGAAATAGTAGGGAGAACAAACTAATGATCAGGGTCTTATAGGGGGAGATACAAATATTGATGTTCTATTGTTAACGTTTAGTTAATCACAAGTGTGTTAGATATTTTTGTTAATAATGGCCGTCACAACTCCCTGATTAACAGATTTATTTCTGATCTTGTGTACCTGTATAAATATTTATGAATAAATAAATGAAAATAAATAAATGAATTACCCCCCCCCCCAACAAAAATACTAAAAAAAAAATTTAAAAAAATCACAATGGCCTTCTGTTTTCAAGGTACAAACCGTCCCCCTCCCCCCCCCCCCAAATTGTCTTGAGCATAACATTTTCGTCGACGTTTGAAAAGGCCTTAATGACATATTTAAAAGTTAAAGTTGCACCACTGATTATTTTCCTCTTTTGATCTGAAAAATAAATTGGTCTTCGGCGATTCTATGGAGGTATCAACATATGATACTAACATACATTCTTACAATTCCCTCTTCGTATATTGACAAACATAATTTCTTTAACATCATCACTTTGGAAGCAAAATGTGTTCAAATATTAAAGTTATTATTCCTTTATAGCAACCAAATGGTCAGATTTCAAATACAAATGAAAAATAGAAGGAGATACATAACAATGGTAAACATGAGTTACACAATAAAACTGTAGAGTATGATACATAGATAAATTAGTCAATAATTCAATGTTAGCATAATTTTGTTTTATACTTTACCTTGAGAAGCGATGTACGCCTTTTCTCTCGTAAAGCTCTGCATATAGACGAAGGAAATGTGAGAAGGGAAGAGAGAGAGAGAGAGAGAGAGAGAGAGAGAGAGAGAGAGAGAGAGAGAGAGAGAGTGGGGGAAGAGAAAGAGAGAGAGAGAGAGGGAAAAGATAGAGAGAGGGGGGGCGAGAGAGAGAAAGAGAGACAGAGAGAGGGAGATGAAGTAAGGATAAGTGAACAGAAAGTTAGAATGACAGATTAAACATGTATACTATTCTTCTGTTAATATATTCAATCATCACCAATATAATAATTACCAGTACTAGCAGCACAGTGCTACTCTATTACTCCTCGTCATCACCCTTGTCATCATCATCATCATCATCTTTCTCCTCATCATCATTGCTATAACTCGTGTAAGCCGATGCCCTTCAAAATAAGAACTAATGGGACTACTGGATCGTCACCCTTTAGAAGATTCCGGTCTGAAAGCCTATCTGCACCAGTTTGGCCAGGAGGGATTAGACCTCCTGCATGGTCACTGACTGGTGGTTATCTCATCAAATCAGCTCTCAATTAACATAAGATGAACAGGAACTTGGGAACCAACGGCCACCGATTAGGCATTGTTTTCTATATAGAGGGCGCAAGTAGCTATAACTAGTGCAGTGGGGCTTTAAACAACTAGTATCTCAAATTGATACCTATTTTGCAGTACTTAAAAAAGAATATAATGGACAGTATACTCACGTCTATGTAAGATGCATTGATGTAGTCGGAATATGGATCATCATCAATGACTTCTAGTACAACACGTGAATTATTATCTATTGATATGAAACGAGTGAGGAGAACAAGAAAAGAAACTTAAATGAAACATAGACATTTTGAATCAGCTGACTGATGATGTATAATATACCAATGGTACCATTTTCAAATGATTTAATAAAACACCTTTGTTTCTATTCATTCCTATTCACGAAATTTGTTAATTGTTGTATGATTTAGTATCTATATATTGTTTGTTATTTATTTATGTAAAGTCACGTGGATTGGAAAAGAAGGCCTTCGGATCATAGTTATTAAGTTAATCTTTTTCTTTTACTGGCATCCATGGGACTTTCTACAAACCTCAATGTTGTTTTGTATTTATTGTTTACTTGATTTTGTCTTTACCCAATAAAATAATAATCATAATAGTAATAATAATAATAATGATAATAATAACAATAATAGTAACAGTAATGATAATAATAATAAAGAAAATCAATGAAATTTAAAAGAGAGAGAGGGGGAGAGGGAGAGAGAGAGAAAGACAAAAAGAGAGAGGGAGAGAGAGACCAAGAGAGAGGGAGAGAGAGAGAGAGAGAGCAAGAGAGAGAGAGTAAGAGAGAGAGAAAGAAGAAAAAAGAGAGGGAGAGAGACAGAGAGAGAGAGAGAGAAGAAAGACAGACATACAGACAGATAGAAAGAGAGAGAGAGGAGAAAAAAAAAGAGAGAGAGAGAGAGTGAAGGGCGAGGCTTATATTATAGCCATGGTTACCCTCCACCCTTACTCTGGCACTTACATGGAAGAATGTTGCGATAGCGATTCTTTGGTTTGTTCTCTTCTATTTTTGCATAGGTTGTCTGTTCGGTATTCACCCCTGGGAGAGCCTGTACAAAGACAAAATTAAAGATGGAAATATTTGTTAAAACTCTCTTTATTCACTCATTCATAATTCCTTC
>JAVYIG010009687.1:0-75938 GCA_035222895.1 Strongylocentrotus droebachiensis | reverse complement strand
CGAATGTCCCGAATTGCTCAAAGCTTTCTCACGCTCTATTACGGTCTTTACGCTTTAATTAAGCTTTGTTACGATTTGCCGCCGCTTTGCTCGCCGATTTAATGCGCCATCAATTCGGCGTCGGTGTGAACTTAGCATTAGCGTATAGTTACGTAGGCCAGCGTAGGGCAGTGTACGCTCGGCGAAGTCGGTACGCAACTCTACGCATGGCGTGTGTGTATTTGGTTTTTACAGACGTGTATCAATCAGATATGATTATTTACGTCTGGGGACCGACCTTTAAACGTCACCATCCGAAAGACGTGACTCAGTTTCGAACCTGCGTCCTCGACTGAATCTACGCATGGCCCGGTGTGAAAGGGGCTTTAAAGAAAGAACAGCATTGAAGCTGATTAGGCCCCCCTTGTTAAACCAAGGATTTTTAACAGATGGAGTCCTATCTAGCTTATTCCCTTTGTACCATCTTCGATGCCGCGAGGAGAAAATATGTCAGGCATGTGCTTACAACTGGATCTTCCTTGCAGATACGTAGACATAAGATTCCTGCCTAGCTGCAAACTAACGGGCCACTTTCAAAGGGAAATATGCTTTTGTAATGATAAATACTTTTCGCTACCACATTTCTGATAATACGAGCAGTAAACAGTGCTTACCGTTACAGGAGCAAGCGAAAGAAAATGAAGCAAAATTTCCTGAAATATTAATCAAAATTACTCGACTGGGCAAATGTGAGCACTTATCTAACATATAACATCATAAAGAACTGTTCATGAACAAATTCACTTTTTATTTTCGTGAGCCGGAAGTAATCGGAAAAGTGTCAAATTGCAGGTTTTAGGACTGTAACATTTTTACTATTTTTCAAAAATTAAAGCTGTTGTCATACATTGTGAGCAAATTTCTTGACACAATTAGGCTTTTGTATTCATATTTTATCATTTGTTCGATTTTTCCCTTGTAAGTTCAAATAAAAAGTGAAATATTAAGGATATTTCTTTGTGAAAAAAATCACTACTCAAGCTTTCCAATGATTGGCGGCTTCGAACCTCGGACATCAAAGTCAACAGCACACCAGTAGATTATATTGTGCAACCATAGAAAACGGCAGCTGCTTGGAATAATTGTTTGCCAGTTCGGTCTTCAGCTCTTAAAAATCCTTGGTTAAACCAAATTTATTTCATTATTATTATCATCATTATTCTTATTTATAATAAAGCAATTAACTGAACTGTGCCAAATAACTAATAGTAATGGTAGTATTTACAGTCGTACTTTAAACAATAATGATCATTATGTTACAAATACGTTTTGCCCGGTGTATTAAGAAATTGCCTGTTTTATACTTGCACAATTTTATCTGTTACTTTAGATAAGCCACGGCCTGCATTGTCCCTAAACTGTGCCAGTCATAATGTCCTCGAATATTACTGCGAATGGAATCCTGTACCTACACACATCGTCAATGAATCCCATACATTTCAATTTCTGTAAGTGATATTTTCAAATTAGATTCATTTAAGATGCCATTGTTTTTATTACAAATTCCTCAATACCTTAACATAATCACCTGTTTTGCTTCTTGATCCTTTCCCATATTTTTTTAGACGTTAAATTTGTGTCAGGAATATTTTTTCTTATATTTTAACCAATCACAGGTTCTGGTATCTGTGTGTATTGTATGTGTGTGTGTGTTTTTTTTAATACAAAATTATAATATACTCATCTGTTTCTTTTATTCAAATTGGTTGGTTGGTTGGTTGATATGTTTTACCTGTATGTGAAGAATGTATGTGCTTGCTTGCTTTCTAGTAAGCAACCAGGGGACCGACGGCATAAAGTTATATCCGAGGGCAGGCGCGTACGCAGGATTTTTTCTAGGGGGGTTTTAAAATTTCGCAACGACTCAGCTGGCCGCTGAATAAGCGGGGGGGGGGGGGGGGGGGGGTAAGAGCACATTTTTGTTTGTGTGTGTCTCAAAATTTAAAAATTTGGTCGATCGATATTTTGTTTCGTGGGGGGGGGGGGGTAAGGTCAGCTTTTTGGGTCACCCATTACCACATTTTTTTTGTTTTTAATTATTATTTTTTTATTATTAAAAAACAAACAAAAGAGGGGGGGTTTCCTCCAAAACACACACATACAAAGTTAAAGGGGGGTTCAACCCCCAACCCCCACCCCCCCCCCCCCCCCCCCTGCGTACGCGCCTGTCCGAGGGACTAGGTAATGAGGTTTAATACCAAAGGGCACTAGCGCCGGCATAGAATTGGTTTCAAACCCTGGACCTCCAGGTTACGGGACCACTGCTCTATCATCGCGCCTTACTGCAATTTGTAATGTTTCACTCTAGCTATATAATTTTTATGTCACTGACTTATTATCACATATTTCTTTCTTGATATCTCTGCTCCCTTACCTTGCACATTCAAATACCCATGCTTAATTGACTTGAAATCTTGCTAATAAATTGGTCATAAAGTGGAAATGGTATACCTTTTCCAGATTACAGACACGTTGGACAAATTGCCCGGACTACAGGTCTGCGAACAAGTGCCTGATAACTAAAGATTATAATAAAGGTCAAAATCAACAAGTTCGTGTTATCTCATCCAATGACCTAGGAGACAACGCTGTTACGCAATCATCATTTAATCCTGATACAGAAAGTGAGTTTTCAAAGTAGAAGATATAAAATCAAGTGTCAAAGAGTGATGGACCGTACTTTTTGTTGGTGAATATGTTAAGGGCTCGATTAAGCATTCTACTATAACTATGCTAAATTAAAAACACTGGTAATATTTTACAATCCTATTTGTTGATGATGAATTTAAAAAGACGATTGATGTAGTTAAATCGGTCTGCATTATTTATATTGTATAATTTATGCAAGTCTATAGACTCCATTCTTAAATTGTTTTAAATTGTCGTGTTTAGATGTTTATCAAAATAATATTTTAAAGGGCGATCCAATCCAATAAGTTAATTTGTATGAAAGTAAAGAAAGTGAATGAAGAATGTTTGAAATAAATCAGACCAATACGAAGAGAGTTAAGGATGAAGGTTTGAAATATGAGATTATTAAATTTATGCGAATCTCAAATTGGCAATTGGTCAGTAGATTTTGACGACGTCATGGCCAATTCTCCTGTTTTTCGTGTACAAAAATTAATTTATATTTTCTCCTATAAAGTGCCTTCTTGATCATTACTCAGAATATCTTTCGGATGCCATAATATTATAGGTCCTTCAAAGAGAAAAGGGCCTCCTGGGTCACAGATTATGACGAAACGGACGATTTTTCAATAAAAGTGACAGTAGGGAATTTTAGATTTGCACGACGAGAACGTGGACTGCAACGTGCGACATACTTTTAGGGCAATGTGACGTCCTTTTAAGTGCCTTTAAAGGACGTCACATTGCCCCAAAAGGATGTCACCTTAAAAGGACGCCATATTGCCCTAAAAGGATGTTACACCTAGCAGTCCACGTTCTCGTCGTGAAAATCTAAAAGTTCCTATTACCTATTCAATCAATTCGAAATGCCAAATTAAGTGATTAAAAATGTGACAAATCCATAGCTTTCGTATATTTAGTGCGATTGTATTCGAACCCTTCATCCGTCTACTTCTTTGATGTTTCTGCTTGCTTTTAGAGTACTTGTCTATTAAGTTTGGATCTTCCTTTAATCATGTATTATATTCCTTTGTCAAACTACTTCCTTCTCAGCTATTCCTCTGCCTCCAAGTAGGCTCACTCTGACTTCAAGGAGCTCGACTGTTCTCCAGGCCTCCTGGGCGTTACCCGCAGATTGGTCAGCAGTGTTTGATACGCTGCTCGAATATCGTCTTCGTTGGGCCTCAAAAGATGACGCTCACAATTGGTTGGGGCAGGTATGTTCTTGAACATGTTAATCATAATGATGATGTTGATGTAGTTTGCAAGTAGCAATTTCGATGTAGTCCTATGTTAAGAACATTTTACCAGATAGTTTGAATTATTATTTTAGTTCAAATTGTGCAATTCATAGCCATTGATCGAGAAATTCAAAATATTTGAGATATTTGAGGATTATATAAATATAGTTTTTCACAAACAATAATATTATACAGGAGTGTACAATGCTGGAATCTAATACCAATAGAGATTAAGGACAGTCCCACACTTTGTACATTCAAACGTAAATCTAAACTGTATATTTTACATGAAAAGAATTGATAAATCTATAATGGTACAATATTTACATTTTTTGCCCGATACATTTTGCCAACTTGATTTTGTTTTGTTATGTACTGTATTCATTTTTATGAATGTCATATTATTGTGGGTTTTGTAATAATTTGTTTATATAGAAATATCAAAAATGCCTATTTTACTACGGATCAGCCTCGACATGCCCCTGGCCTTTGCTGGTCCCCATATGTTTTTGTTTAAATATCTATTTAGTTGTTCACTGTTTTTTCCCCTCTTGATATTACTGTTTGTTAATTTTGTGTGTTACTTTGCATTTTGTATATGTCTGGACATGTATTTATATTTGTTTTTTATGAACCACATGTGGAAATAAACTATACTTGAAACTTGAAATGGTTATGAAAGATGATGATCCATTATAACTGTATGTATCCAAGGCAGCCGTAAATAACTTTACCTCTTCCGTTTAATTACCTTTTATTACTGTGCGCGTCTCTTTGGAGTTGGATGATGCCTAACACAGTCACCCAATGTGTTTGTGTATCATTAATCTTTCTCATAGTCTTTTGTTTGATACACAAACGTATTCTTCCTAGGAGGACTGCACAAAATTGTCCTGTAAAATCAGTCCTCTGGAGCCTTACACTAACTATGTGGTGGAAGTGGCCAGCCGGTATACGTGGCGCAGGCCGGCTGCTTGGGGAAACTGGTCTGACCCTTCAGAAGGCAGAACTGACGAAGCTGGTAAGAGATAGCCATAGCAAGGTGGCTTTAACAGCAAACAATTAATAATCGCCCTAAAAATTGCCACCAAAATGTATATGAGTCAGTGGCTTAACATTTCGATTGCTTTCTTCCCTGCTCTGCGTGGTCGCTCGTTTACAACACTTACAATTTTGGCACAAAACAATGGGCACCAATTGACAGAAAGGTTGCTTTGTGCAGCACAGTGGCTTTGCAAAATTCCCCATTTCCAGTCTTCATGAGCTTCATGGCAACCAATTTAACACTGGTACAGATTAATCTGGAACTGGTTGCATTTTAACAATATCGAAGCCCTTTGATATATATATCCCGTGATTAATGTAATTCAGGACAAGGAGATTATTTGTATATATATATAACATTAACAAAAGTCAAAATACATTGAATCATATCATAACGAAGATCAATCAAATATGCTGGAGAACGCCGTCTTAAGCTAGAGCTTGAACGTGATGGCGGCCTAAACCTTCACGGGCGACCAAACAGTATAATATATATAATCAGAAAGAAATAACAGCCACATAAGGAAGAAAATCAAATTTTAAAAAGGCATCAAATGAATGTGTTAAGTTTGAATGTGTATATTATGTAAGGTCCGACACCATCCCAATTCTTGGCCAATCAGAAAGGTCAACTATCTTTATAGGATCATGCCCTGATATCCCCAACAGTCAACCCTTATATGTTCGGAATGTGTCTTTTTGTGTGACTGAGTAGTGCTAAGCTATACCTATCCATGCATTTAAAACCCTTCTTTTCTTAAGATTTCATATCTTTATAGCTTGCTATGTCCCCCTTTCCTCTTGCATCTGTAATCACTGGTATCTCATACTCATTATATACGGAACAGGAGGACTGATAATTTTGATGACTTATGATTTTGAAATATTTTTTTTGTAATGACTTTCAATGGAATCTTTGACAGTTCCTACTGGAAGAGTGAGGAACCCACAAACCTTAGACCTGAACGGCACAAGCGATGACGAAAGAAATGTCTCCATTTCATGGCAGGTAAGACGTTCTGGGAAGCCGAACAATATCTAACCTCTACCGAACCCAGTTCGGCCCAACTCATTGTCAATTTCTTTTTATATCAACTGCCTTTAAACATTACAAATGCATGATAACGTAGTGATGTCATCAAAATAAATGTATAATGTGTGCTTGTACATCCCCTTGATATTTTAAATGTGTTGGCTCTTTATCTTTGCTCTTTATATATATTTTTGAGATTATAGTCAAACTAGTTTAGAAAATATAATATAAGTGCTACATAACATATATGCTCAAGGTGCCTTTCTTTTGGTACTTTAAACACTGTATGATACTTTAAGCAGTCAAGGAATTCCTTTCTACCATGTGCCTGTTAATTACACCTGGGTTGAGAGTGGCAATTAATGTACATGATATGAAGTGACAAATCAGTTTGTATTTGCTATTATCCTTGTTTCAGACGATGTCCAAGCGTGAGCAGAGAGGCCCTATACTTGGCTATTCTGTCACAGTTATCCCTCATTCACATTGTTTAGATCAGCAAATCTTCAACGAAACGGTCAACAACACACAGGTCATCATTGAAGGTATACATGAAATCACTACAATGACCCATGTTACCGATGATTCCATTTTCACAAGAGATTTCTCCAAATTACATGCTCATTCAAGGAAGCAATGACGTGCTTTTAAATAAGCTTTGTAGATCTTTGTAGGCAAAATAAATCTTACATGTAGTTCAAAATGCTATGCCATGCCGGTTTCATTTCAACTAACATTAAATTGATGTACTTTGTATTGGTAGCTCAGCTTGGGATTCAAGTACTCTTGGGGAGCGAATGCCCTGACCTCAACCATATCATATATATCTTCTGAATACACATGGGATTATATTCAATAAAAAGAGAGCTCACTAGTAATTGCCATTGACGAATCCATAATTCTTTGCAGGGGGCACCGTGTCCTGGAAACTTTTTCAAGAAAAATAAAAGTTTTAGCATGACAGAAGTATAATTACTTCTAAAAGCCTTCAAGCCTGTATGAAAGTGTAGTAGCTGTTTTTGTGTCTTTTTTTTGGTGTAAAATATCCTAAACTAAATGAAAATTTCAAGTCTGTATCAAAGTGTGGCCTATTTTTCTCATTTGTAGATTGGTGTGTGTGTAGGGGAGGGGCCGTGTGCCTCCCCTTCTAAAACTCCCACAGCTTTTACACAAAATTCTCCAGCAACAATTGATCAATTGTCTATACGCTACACTCACCATATCCTTCAGCTGAACCCTTGACTAAACACTCATCCTACATTAGTAATAATGATAATAATAATCTTTACCAAATAAGCCTGTTTATAATGATTTGCTCATATGTTTCGTCAGCTGTATAGTGTTATTCAGTCTGTTACTTAATTTTATAGAGATTGATCATCTCAGACAACAAATAAATAAATTACACTTACACTTACTTATTTCAAAAAATAAATGAATAAATAAATAAATAAATAATAATGATAATAATATTTATAATAATAATAATAATAATAACAATAATAATGATGATAATTTTTTAAAAATAGTAATAATAATGGTAATAATACTATTTATTATTAACCAAAACATATATCTGTGACGAAATACAGCCTGGAGCAGCTGTTGCTGTAACATACACATGTATGATGGAGCACCTAAAAAAATGAATGCTTCGTGCCTCTATGACACGTACCTGTTGTTGTAACATACAATGTATGAAGTAACACCTAGAAAAATGATTGGTTCGTGCCCCTTTTAACAAGCACAAAAGCAAAACGAATACTGATACCTCCACTTTGCAGGACTGAAGAGGTTCTGTTCCTACGATGTAACCATTACAGCATTCAACAGCAAAGGGCCTGGACCTTCTCTGAACAAGGAGATCCAGGATATGACAACAAGTAAGCCCAGGTCTCTTCAGTATAGATTTATGCAATGTAGAAGGTGTGCGTAATACTCACTACCTGAATTTTTTTTCAATCTAGGAGCTCATCTTTTCCTCGGAATTATTTATCAGACTGGCATGTGTACACATTTCAGCCACTAGCTGTGATGGAGTGATACAAAAGACCACAGAGTCAATTGAATACACATAGACAGTCTGAATATTTTGTTGTTAATATCCAACAAATTCAAAATGTTTACCAATGGTCGCTAGCACAAATCTTTCTTTAGACCAAAAATCAATGTATGCAGGGTTTCACAGAAAAGATAGCCATATCAATGAAACAAAGGTAAAAAGAACTGTACAGATTCTGTATACCTCCCATAAAAATTAGCCCAATTGTTAATATAACACTCCTTAAGGATATCTCTTCGTTATGCGTTGGTGCTCTATTTTCACTCCTACAGATCCATTGCCACCCAGTGTTGTTGAGGCAGAGACACTATCACACCAGTCTATTTTGGTGAGCTGGGATAAACCAACATCTGTCCAGGGTTACATTAGACATTACACTGTCCACTGGATACAAGCTAGAGGTCAAGATCAAGGGTGAGACTATAGGCCTCTTATATTCTTTGACCATTCATCCCTACTTGTAGAGAATCATTAACAGAATGTGATGAATTTTCGTTAGTGCATCATTCATTGATTACTTCTATAGTCAATACAAAACAAATCTCAAACAAATTGTTAACCAACTCATTCTTCCTTAAATATTTATCTCATATTTGGTAGATTAATTTCTGTCCTTTCCAAAACAATGTTGATTATTCCCCCAAATTGTTTAACCATATATTAAGAAATAATATAATATTCAAGATGAAAGTCATATTTATTTGTTATAGTATACATAACTACAAGTTAGTCCAAGATTCAACTATGGTTTCTTCATATGCAAGTCATTTTATGGTTCAACATCCAATCTTCCTGTATTGAAGTTTACACAGTTTAATACTTAAGAATTATGGCTGAATCCTCCTAAAATCAAACATAACAGAATTGAATGTGGTTAAAGAAATACATAGCTAGTGAAGATTTTCTTCTGGTTAGCAGGAATCAAGGTCCTGTAAAATTCTTTTTACCAGAATGACAAAAAATATGAGTCAATCCCAGAGAAAAGATTGTTGGAGTCTTTTATTTGCAAGTCATTTCAAAGGTGTAGGTTTATATCCCACCGCTGCCACCATTTTAAACTTATTGAACATACAAGAATCAAAGTCAGCTTTAAAAGAAGATAGCTTATAAGAGAAAGATAGACTGTTTAGAAGAAAAGCAAAGTCTCTTTTCCAAAAATACTTAAAACTAGAATGGCTAAGAAATACAAGTCATTTCCAGATAAAATAAGAAGTTTGATGGTTTCATGGTTTGCAAGTCTTAGGTAGCATGGGTTTATACAATTCTGCTGCACCAGCAGACGAGGGGTATAAACATTTAAAAATCATCCTGGATCGAACCTAAATAAATCAAACTAAGTAAAGAGAAATAGCTAGTGAGAGAAATGTAAGCTTTTGGGGATGTAAAAAGATCTCTCTTGTTGTTAAGATAAGAATGACCCCCAAAATAGTCAATTCCATAATACAAGTTGTTATTTTTTCTCTCAAATGTTATGCATGACATTTAGATGGTGTGGGTATATATCCCACTGCTCCCATCATTCTAACACTTGGAAGTTATTGCTGAATCATTCACCAATTGAATAGATAACAAAATAGAAATCAGTTTAAAAAAAAGCTAGTGAGAGCACCATCAATTTCCAGCTAAGTGTACGAGTTTAAGTAGCAAAACTTATTATTCAGAGCATATAAGAATAATGGTTAATATATTAATGCAGAGCTTAGTTTTGTTTATTAAGTGCTCTACAGATTACAAAGAAGTCATCTGAAGTATCTGCATGTACTTTATTCAACAAACCATCACTTATATCACCATCTCCAGCCTACTCGCTCACGATGGTGGTCTCCTGCGTTCTAAATTACGTCTCTAACTTATTGGAAAATATTTCATATTTCGTATCTTATTTGTTTATCGTATGATATAGTTGTACATGATTTTCTATTTAATTACTTTTTTAAACATTTTATTCATTGTATTTGTTATTGTTCGAATTTTTTTACTTTTAATTTGAATTTGTATCTTTTTGAACGCAAACAAATAAAATCAATCAAACAAACTTAAGTTTTGCTTGCAAGAGGGAAGAAATATAAGGAATATACTTTATCTTTTCGCTGCTTTTCCTAACGTTTTCCACAGTTTTACCAAAATATGTCAAAAATGTATTTGGCATGCCTTTAGTAAAGCAATGTTGTTCTGTGAAGCGTGGATGGATTAATTTAATCAAAATATAATCTGAAAATACATTACATTTACTCTATGAAAAGCGAGGAATTATTTGCATACATCTCATAGTTTGCTCGCATTAATCGTTTGTTTTCGGGTTTCGTTTTTTTTTCTGGGACACACTGAATATCTTTTCACATCAGACAATCCAGACGAGTTCCTTCATCCAACCTGTCCTACGTAGTCGATGGTCTGGAAGGCTACGTCCGCTACAGCTTCAAGGTCTCTGTCACCAATAAGATAGGGGTCAGTGGATGGTCTATGGAGGAACGGGCTACAACAGAAGAGTGGAGTAAGTATGCCTTGAGATGCAAACGATCAGATACACGGCTGTTCAGATTGTATTATTTACAACAAAACACTATTGTGTACCTTGACAAATTAGATAAATGTAAGAATTGTGCCTGTATTTGTTAATTAATTAATTTAAAGACATTTGAAAAACAGTTGAATAATGCAATAAACAAAAATTGTGGTTTTCCCCCAGTTCCTGAAGCATCACCAAGGAACGTGACTGTTGAGCCAATCACGAACAACCCGAACGGCCTCTTGGTGAACTGGATAGATGTATCTGAAGAGGAGGCTCATGGGCGAGTACAGGGTCACCACCTACACAGTTGTCGTGTAGCGGAAGAGAGTCTTTCACGTCCATTGTGTCAGCTGAACATCTCAGACTGTCTTGGTAAGTTCATACAGCAGAAACCGATTTAAACAAAACGAACAAATCTGCGCAAGGACTTCTGATTTGGATACTGTTATATTTAGACATACTCCGTAAATGGATCCTTACCACCAAACAGGCAGGTATTCGCCTTGCAAGATTTTGAGTACAAGAGATTTGAAGTAATTGTTTTGGTTATCTGTAAGGCTGTAAGCTGTTTGATACATTTTGCGAGTGCCCAAAGGAATTGCTAGACCCATAAAACTTCAGAAAGATATGATTACATTCAGCAATTTTTAAATGCATGTAACAAAAAAATATTGAATAAAATTATGCAACGTGAAATATGATAATAATCCCATATGATGAACGCATTTTTCAATTTGTTTTTCTTGGGACAGTGAAGCGACAAATTACGACATTTCCAAAGACTACCCAGAAGCCAGTGACGCTGACTGGTGTGGATTCTTTCTCACACTATGTCATCTGGGTTTCTGCATTCACTCGTGTTGGAGAAGGGCCAACAATCAGATGTCCATCTTCAGGACATACAAGTGAAGGAAGTGAGTAAAACATTTCCACTGTCATACGGAATTAAAAAGAGACTGTTCCTGAATATTTGATTTGTTCAATGATTGAATTTGACGAAATTGCAATGTTGAGAAACTCCACTTTAAAATGCTTACCGAGCCACAAGTTTTGTTTTGCAAATAAGCATTTCTGCATGAAGTCGAAATTTGAATTGTTATTGTTTTTGTATAAGTTCAGTGGTCTCCTGCAAGATCACCCAAGAAAATGTGTTTTTTTTTTCAATTCGGGAAGAAGTAGAACTTCACAGTTTTAATTTCGATTCTGCTGCCTATATAAAGTGATTGTCATTGTTGTATCCGTGTTACTAGTTTGTCTGTCACCTAAATTGTTTTATTCCATATTCTGTAGCACCAAGCCAGCCACTGAATGTAAGCATTACAGGTTCAAATGCCTCATCAATAGCACTAACCTGGTCACCCCCTCGCTTGAAAAATGGAATCATCCGAAATTACTCAGTCCTAGTGAGGAGCAATGCTTCCACAGATCAGCAGGAATTCTATGCTGGGGGAGTCCAGAGTTATCTGGTGGAGGGACTGTATGGCTTTGTCCACTATTCCATTCGAGTTAGAGCCTGTACCATCAAGTGTGGAGCTGCCTCTGATGAAATATACCAGAAAACAGAAATAGGTGGTAGGTTTCTGTCAATATTCCTTACTCTATTGCTAAGATTTAATCAACTTTAATTGATAGTCATCCTTAAACAAAATGAAGAGTAGATACATGCACACAATGTAACATCATAATTTTGCATCGTATGTTGTGCAACAGAATAAGTAAAACAAACCAAGGTCATCAATGGTCAGAAAAAGAGTAGGACCTAAAGCTTCTTGTGGTCTAATAAAGTTTGTTTTAGAATTAAAGGTGGGCCTTGTGTAAGATTTTTTTTTAATGGACCATTTGTATGTTTTAGATTACAAGGGCCAAAAGGCATTTAGACTTGGGTATGCTGTCTGTTGCCTTTTTCTGTACTAAAAATATGATTTTGTTGTATCTTTGACAGTTCCTCAACAGCCCGGAAACTTGAACGTCCGACCATTGTTATATCCCAACAAAGTCAAAGTGAGCTGGGAGTCACCTGTCCACCCCAATGGCCCGACTGACTACTATCTGGTTTCCTACAGCCACATAGAATCATCAACTCCCAGGCCTGTCATCCTTGTCAGGTCATCATTGACCACCACCCTTGCCAACAGCATCGATGACTGGCTCAAGACAACAGAGCAGACAATGGAAGTGGAGGTAGACTGTAGCCAGGCTCCATTCAGGTTTCAAGTGGTTGCTGTGAATGTCATTGATGGCTCAACATCAGTCGGAGACGCTGCAGAGTCTGAGCTGTCGGAATGCATTGAACTTGACAGTAAGTAGACAGATATATTCCTGTCTTATATTAAGTGTGAGTGCAAGCTTTTAAGGTTCACTTTTACAAGAAGGCCTTACAAATTGGAGGATTTGTAGTGCCATATCAGACCTTAACAACAATGTACTTTGTAGTTTTGTTTTCTTTGTCATATATGATGTAAAATGCCGAGCTAAATTGATGATCATAATTTCTTGTGTCCCCATAGAAACCCTGTCACCCCTGATCTGGCTGATACTGCTGCCTGTGGGCGCCATTCTCCTAGTTTCCCTGTTGACCGGTCTTTACTATGTTCAGAACAAGCTAGGCAGGTCTTGGCCAGACCCTGTTTACACAGACATGGTAAAAAATAAAAAGGTAATTGCAAAAAAACTAAAGATGAATATATTTCAGAGATTTTTAATAGTTTTCTAAACATTTCCATGATGTTATATTATTATTCAAAGTTGGGTTAACCCATATTGCACTGTATTAGTTCGATTTTAAAATCAACTTAATATAAATTGTATGTACATTGTTATTGATAAACAAAGCTGTCAGTGATTATATATTTCTACGAGGTGTTCCATGAGCCTAATCAATATTTACCGAGGGCATTATCCAAAGCGATTTAGAGGATTTCTTAAATTGCTGTAATATCTTAAGATAAAACTTGAATGAATGGAATAAATAAGTTTACTCTTTTTATCTTTCAGGACCTGCAGCCAGTACTGAAACGAAAGGTAGCTGAAAAAGAAGTTTTTGACACCATTAAGGTCGTCTGTCCGTCTGCCTTGAATGAGGTCACTGTAACTGAGGAAATTCCTTCCCGACCGGTAATATCTAACCAAAGCACAATGGAGACGCCCATGATGGACCCACTAACCGACTCCCTCAACAACAACAGTGAGATTGGCAAAGAGCAAACGACCCTGAGAACCGTTAGCATTGATAGTGGTTTATCCCCATTACCACATAATCAGCCAGACTTTACCAGTCCCGAAGACATCTCCGACTTGGAGAACTGTGAGACCTCCTCTGAGAGGATGCAGGAGACATACTCCGTTGGAGGTCCTAAGGGTATTGTATGCCATAACAGTTTAGGAGGAAAAGAAAGGCATTCCTCCATGAAGACTGTGTCAGTTCCTATGAATTTAGGTCTAGGATCAATTCATCAAGTAGGCCACCAACTTCCAGGATCTTCCAAGCAGATTTTGACCAGCAATTATGTCAGCAAAGAGACTCTGGCATGTTCCAATTTTGGCAGATCTTCTGACCGTCCTGGAAAGGAGAGCATTCTGAGTAGCTCTTCGCATGTTGCCTCGGTTGAGCAACCCTCTTCTAAGCCACGTGTCCAGTCAGAAGGCACCGGATATGTCAAGCTAGGAGAATTCTCACTAGGTAACAAACACCATGAGGATACACGAAAAGGTGACAAGGTGGAGTCATCTTGTAGTGACATGACCCCACCACCCCCATCGTCTTGTCTCTCTGATTATGTCAGAAGAGAAGACTTACATAAGGTGTCTGAGTCTTCAGGTTCTTCTGACTTACCAACCTGCATCACAGGAGAGATGGAGAAAGCGGAGCTCCGAGATTCGCCAGACATCACCTTTGATAGGATGAAAGCAGAAACCTCTATAGGACGAGTGCCGAGGCCCGGGACCGATTCATCCTCATCCTCGTCAGGTTATGACACCGACTATCAAGGACAGGATTCTGGTTACGTGCTATACTCTACTCAATCAATGCAAAAGTCTGACAATAACTCTATTAAGACTATCACATTGTCAGAGTCAAAACTAGATGTCAAGTCTGATAGATCTGTTCATATACAAGGAATGTGTGACTGTTCCATATGTGTGAGTGGTATTCGTAAAGGCAGTGACACAGTACAGTACATCAGAAATGATGGTTTGGGGAATCGGTGTATGAATGAGCACCCTTGTTCCAGAGAGGCTAACGTTGGTGTTGGGTTTCCAAAGTCTGTAATCCAAAGTAGTGGCCCTCAAGAGTATCATCGAGAAGGATGCAAGATCAACCCTGGATATGTTTTCCACAGTGAATTACTAAAAGCAGATACCACAGGCAGGAGTAAAACTAGCATAGGGAGAATCTCCCTCTCAATGCCCAACGGTCATTCAAAGTTAAATGGATATCAGATTCCTGATAAGGCTAGTCAGGAACTCAATAAGGACAGAAATGGGCTTGAGTTGGCTAAAGGAGATGACGGATACGTACCTTTTAGTGGAGATTCTGGATATGTTCTTCGAGTTATGGATGGAAGTCGTACGAAAGAGGAATACGTGCCTATGTCTCCCATTACAAAAACTATGATGGAAGAAGATTGTTTTTAATAATTTGTTTACTTTTTCGACAAGCTATGGGCTTGAAAACAGTTCAGTATCTAATTATATAAAGTGGGAGCCCAAATAAAGAGGTGTACTAGGTGAAGTCTTGTTATAGTGTTTTGGTTTATTCTTCAGTACTACAGACTGCTCTTTGCAGGAATTTAAAATCTTATAAATCTTTTCTAATCACAGAACGGAAAATGGACGAGTCCAAAATAATATAATAGCCAGAGAGAGAAGGAGAACCAATAGAAAGGATTGAGAGGTGAATAAAGAAGAAGGATCTTGGTCCAGAATAATAATAAAGGAAGACAAAAAGAGGCAATGGTTGAGTATGGAGACTAATTAAGGAAATGGAGATGAGCCAGTGTATGGAAAGCTAATTGTGACAATGAATAAACCACATAAGAAATGTGACAAAAATTGCTTGACTGTATATACAGCACTAATTGCATAGTCTCACAATAATGTGCACGCGTAGTTTTATAGCTTCAACACATACTATATGTATGTACCACATCACAACTCGTAAATGACCAAGTTAAAAATCTGCACAGTACTGCTGTATAATCTTGAGTAATAATTGTAAAACTGAAATGTTAAGCTATCTTAAGTGTTCATGTCCTTTCTATCGAATTTCACATAATTTATCTACATTATTTATAAATGATGTAAACGGGTGAAATTTAATTTTGCAGAATTATACACCTATTTTTTTTATTTAGGTTTGAGGCTACATTGCGTACATACGTTTCATATATACGACTCATAGTCAACGCAGATGTCCTTTTTTAATTTGCATCAATTTTAATATTGATTATACATGTAAATTACTTATTCATTAAAAAGGATCATGTCATTGCAAAGTCACAATCTGCAACATAATAATTGTAAATTGAATTGAAAATAAGCTTATATTTTGATTTGTAACTGTATACATTCTTTACTAAAGGTAAACAAAATAATATAAAAAAGGAGCTTACTAATCATCAAATAATGAATGTTCCCTCTTATAGGGCGGTATATTGCAATAGAATACCTCATTGTTATCAGAGAGGCTGTTTCAAGTTTGATTAATATAAGTATCAATTTGAAATTAAAGTTACTAAATGTAAATAATCATTATTTAAGCTTTATATATGCCCTATGTATTTATTGCAAACTAAGAGACTATTATGCTACTGATATATTAAATATTAATTGTCTGTTACATTTTAGAATGGACATACATATACATACATGTAAATACTCTGTGCAGTATAAGAGTGCAATCTTGTTTTGATACGGTTTAAAAATTGTTTTTCTTTGCAATAATCCTCTTCAATAAAACTGCAAGCAGATGTTATACATTTACATATGATTACAGGTGTCCTACGTGTATTTTCAAACCTTAATTAATCATATAGTGATGTTTTGTGTATCAGTTATGACCACATCTCAAGGAGGAGCGATGGCTCAGTGGTAGAGCAGTGGTATAGTAACCGGGAGGTCCAGGGTTCGAAACCGAGTCAATGAACTCGTACCCTTTGGTAAGGTGGTAATCCTCATTACCAAATCCCTCGGATAGGACTTAAAGCCGCTGGTCTCCTGGTTGTATACTTACAAGCATATAAATGTTTTTGTTAGAAGTCAAATAAAACAATCATCGATCATCATACTCGCCTGCAGTTTCTTGTGTCACCGCGACATTCTTTCTCTCCCCTCCTCTCTTACCTATTTTCAAATACATTATTCTCCTTTTTTTTCCCCTATTTTTTCTCATCACATTCATGTATGTTAATCACAGCATGTTCCTTCCTCTTTCCCTTTCCCCTCCTCTCAATTATATCCATGTATTTAGTTTTTCTCTCACTCTTTCTTTCTCCTGTCTCTCTTCTATCTATCCATGTCTCATATCTCTATTAACCCCTCTTTACATTCCTCTATTCTTTGTTTCTCTTCTCACCTGACAACTATTTTCAGCTCTGCAAAAATGAGCTATGCTGCTAATTCAATTTGCAAATTAAATTTTGATCAGTATAATAATCAGCTCAAATTATTGCAGATCGTTTATCTAATTCTAATTTCTATTGTGCAGTTTTAATGCACTGTACTTTAAGTATGAGATCTATGTATCTGTGTTGCCTTTGTCCGTATTCTGGGTAGTATATCATGTACATGTATACATGGTATATACGTATGTATAGGTCTTGTGAATGTGTAATTCGATTCACAATGATTGACATGTAATTAGTATTGGCAAAAAGAATCATTTTTGTGCGATTTAATAACAAAAATTCACCTTGACTTTTATCACTTCTAGCTGAAAATATTTTGTGTTTTGCATTTAACACTTGTGTTAAAATGTGCAGGTTCTGTGATATTAAATTTTCGCCAACTCACTATTCACGCCATGTAACTGCGTCTCCTATGTTGTACACTTGTCTCTCTTTCCAGTTGCCGTGCAATATCTTTCTCTCTCACCTTATCTCTCCCCCGCCCCCCCCCCGCCTCTTTCTCCTGGTTTTCTCCCTTCCTCTCATATCCCTCTCTTCCATTATTTCTTACTCCCCCCCCCCTCTTTTTACCTACAGGTACCTTTCTCTTTCTCGTCTCTTTCTCTATCCATATATTGTTCTTTCTTTCTCTCCTCTTCCTCTCTCTTTCGCTCCTCTTCCTCTCTCTTTCTCTCATTTTTCTCCCTTCATCTCATATCCCACTATATTTATTAATTCTACCTCTCTCTCTCTCCCGTCCTCCTACTCCCCCTTTTACTTGCATGTACCTCTCTCTTTTGTGTTTCTTTCTCTATCAATAAATTTGTCTTACTCTCTCTCCCCTCTCCCTCCCCTTTTCCAAACTACATTCCCTTCTCTTGCTCTCTCCCTCTCTCTTTCAGTTTATCGTCTTTATCTATTCATTTTTCTTTCTCTCCCTGGTCCCTTTCTCTATTGCTTCTTCATGTACGCCTACATCTTACCTTTGATGACAAAATTACTTCAAGTTTTGTCATAGTTTAAATGTAATATTCAGGAATTCTTTTCAGTCTATATGTATGATTTATGATCTACCTATACATGCATATGACATTAATGGCATAATGTACAACTATAAGTGTAATTTTTTTATTTCAACATATGGATAGATACATTGTAATACTTGTGAATTTCTATGTTAATATTTATGTACTTTCTTTCATACCTTCATTTGACAGAAAATAAAGAAAATTGAAGTCTATAACAGTACACATTAAACTAAATACTACAGAAAAGCACTAGCAACACGTTATCATGTTGTGTCAGTAACCTTTATTCTCATACAAATCTTCTGGACATTTTAAACAAGGATTACCTGCAAAATTACACACATTTGGCAAGGGGTGAGACGAGTCAAGGTGATTTTTTATCCGAAACCTCACATTGCTATCATTCACTAATTGATGCAATTTTATGTGTTTTATTTCTTGTTATTATGTGATGTATCATGTATATTACTGGGTACTACTTATTGCCATCACATCAATTATTTTGTATTATGTATGTATGATAGTTTGCAGATGTTCATACCAGTGCTATCTTTTATTCCGGCAGCCCATCAAACTTTTGGCCTACCACGTTTCGTTGACCCTCGACCTTGGGTAAATGATCTTCTCCAGACCGTCACCTTCTCTCCTATAAATGTTTCCAAAATACTGCAACTTGCTTTTATATATCTTCTGGCATAGGTGACACAAAACAATGAAATATAATATTTTTTACTTCAAAATATCACTACGTATATGTACAACAAAATGTATAAAAAGAAATATGAAAGAACATACATTTTCAAAATGTGTAATTGCAAAATAGCATTATATTTTTATTTTAAGATAGGCCTATGTTAAAAGGCAGACACTTAAAGTATACAATTTTAATATCTACATGTAATGTACCTATCATATATATTTGGCATATAATTTTTGTTATTCTTTGACAGGAACACATGTGATACAAGTGTACATATCTAGTATCTACATTTAAGTATTTTCATTATTCAGACCACTTTTTGTCAACTTTATAAGGCAAATATTAAAACCTGACTATACATGTACAAGGTAAGATATATTTGAAATCAAACAGTGGTGAAGTTGAAAATGGCATCTTTAATGACCATACAAAGCAGGGTAAAAATAACCCTCCCTCCTATTAAAAAATGATACTCCTTCACAATGATTTCATCAAAATCTTTATACCTTTGTAAAGAACTTTATCAATCATCATAACATTCTGACATTTTTCCATCAGTTCAATTTGCCAATACATCTTGCACAATACAGTGCTATACCTGGAAGATCCCACCCAACACTACACAGATGAGCTTAAAAGCAGCCATGGAAAATGTGTCGGTGTAGTTTATACAGAATTTAAATCATTTTTATAACACATAAACAAACATGTATACAGTTTGAATGTCAGATGTATATACAGTCCTAGGTGTACATGTACTGATCCATTTATTGTTCATGTGTTTGTTTGACTGAATTTCTGCAAAAAAATGAAACTTTGATACAAGAAACTGAAGAAAGTGTAAAGTATACATATGCATTTAGTAATGGTAGTACTGCTGTGTAAAGCTTTTGAAGCAGCCTCAATTGATCTTTTTTTTACAATAATTCTCATAGTCCTCTAGTCTCAATGTATAAATAAATGAGCAATTTCAATTTCAACTTATAAACATGTGACATTCCTAGAAGATTTGCCATGCCTATTGTCATTTTTGTGCATGGTACTGTCAACACTACATGAAAATGTACATGTACAGGATATTCTCAATTTTTCATCTAAACTACCGGTAAATATCTGCTACTGTTCATGATATAGACAATTATAAAACAATTACCTGTATTATAATACAATAGACTGACAAATCAGCATAAGAGGATTCATAAGAAACTTTTATTTATAATACTGACAATCAAAGTATTATCAAACAAATTTGTACAGTATTATACAACCACATTCAAAAATGATTTCTTTCTAGTCATTTATCAAAGAAAGAAGAGTAACAAAAGGAATTGAACTAGCTATCCCTAGCCCGTGAGAATTTGTCCATTAAAAATAGGATTGTTTTAACATTCCTCGGTTTTCTATGTAAGGCTCCATGTTAACAATGAAGTTCATAAATCTATGAAACAACTTAATACTTAAATCTCTTTAGATTTTTAAATTCATGGCAACAACTTTTAAAATAAAATCCTGATTGCAAAATTACCTTCAGTGATTAATCAAAAATAGTAATTCCTAATTACAATGCTATCCTAAATCAGTTATTCATCAACAATAGTTAATCTAAATTGCAAAAATATCCTTGTCACATTCATTTCTAAAAAATAGGTCTATATACAATTGAGAGAGTAAAACCAGGGCCCTGTTTCATGAAACTTGTTATCAATAACAACCGCTACATATCTATGATAAATCTGCTCATGGCCAATCAAATGTCAGGATCTCAGTAGCTTTTATAACAATTATTGTACCTTGTTACTGATAACAAGTTTATGAAACAGGTGCCCTTGTCAAATCTCCGATAATGTTACTTGTACATGTAGTACTGTTTCGTTTTAGTACTGGGATTCTGATCCTAGTCGGGGAAAGTAGTTTACAATTATCACAATTAAACTCCCAGCGTTCAAAGTTATATATTTTTTTTAATTATTATTTGTTTAAACGTTTTTTGTGCCAATCAGAAATTCAGTGTATCTTATGCTTTGAGCAAAAGTACAGGATGGCCATGCAATTTTAAAACCATATCTCATGGTTGGTGAAAAAGTACCAATATGACCGTGCATTACTTCTCCATGTCTTATGGTTTGGGGTGCAGTAACCTTGTATCCCACTCAAGGTCATTCAATATTATATCATTCTCTATTTGATTCATTACTTGTTTGTTTTATTTCCGAAAATCATCATAAAAAACAATAACACAATATAACAAAATCAAAGACCTATATAACAATAATAGAATGATAAAATTACTGAATTGGACATGGAATATCTCTAATAGGAATTAACTTTAAAAAAGTAATGTACACAATTGTAACAGAAATAGTGCTGTTTCAAGAAGAATTATTTCTAGACAATGTTTAATTCTTCTTGAGCGAGAAGGTCGTTAACTCAAATCATTTTACACAGAGCTATCAGTATCACCCTCTTGGTTCCAAACAGATGATACTCAACTTCTTTTCTTTTGGATGTGTTAGAGCTACCTATGAAAAGCTCCATGCATATTCATTCTACATCCCCATTCATAACTATAAAGTTTGTTACAATTTCTAGGATTAGTGAAGTTTAACAAGATTATCTGCTAATCTTAATGATGAAAATACTTCAAGGTTTCTGTAAGAGGTCAACAAATATATACTTTCCTTAATGTGTACATGTGCCTGCTTTAAATTGTACAAATGTATATACAGATCAAATGCAAAAATAGTATTCTTTAGTACAAGCGGAAATGCTAGTAATATTTTTCCTTCATTTTAGACCCATAACTAATGCATTAGAGTATTAACAATATTTACAACGGAGGCATATAGATGTACCTGTACTGGGAAAATATGGCATGTAAAGTACTGAATGTTTCTTAGTGATGCTCAGATCCAATAGGTCATAGTTATAAACAATCTTCTTCTATCCTACATGAAGATTTTTTAATGGGAGACATAGGCATGTATTCCTCTGTCGTCTGACTTCCATCCAAAACTCGAAGAACATATCCAGAATCTCCACCGAAAGGCACGTACCCGTCATCTCCTTCATCCGATTCTCGCCCAGTTCTGTGCTTAAGTTCTCTACATTCCCTGCTTGGGACTTGATAGATATCATGCTTTGAGGCATCATCAGGTTTTGCTGGGGAGAGTAACCTTTCGACACCAGTTGTGATGCCTGTAGCCTCGGCTCCAAGTACTGCATTATAGGAAATATATCCAGGAATGCTTTTGCAGCTGCCTCGCTTACGTCCTTGGTGGCAATTACTCTGCTCGTTCGAGTGCACACTTGGATTTGTAGTGTCTGAAAAGCCAAAATTTTCATTGCCCTTTGAAGGAGTGGGGTAATCATTCACAAACCCAATCCCAAAGCTGTCATTACTGATGTACTCAACAAATGAGGTGTCACAGTCTCCACTGCCTGCATCATTACCTGGAGATTCAGAACATTTACCAACTTTATGCGCATCTTTCAGATGCACAGATTTTTTAGATTTGACATCGACATCATCAGAATCTGTTTCTGACTCTGACGAAGTGAAAGCCAGATTGGCGTAATTGTCGGAGTGCTCCTGGAGCTGAGTCGAGACCACAACATAACCAGAAACCTGCCCTCGGTGGTCACTCCCATAACCGGATGAGGATGAAGATGAATCGGTCCTGGATCTCACTGCCTTTTGTTTTTCTTTGGCTTTCGTCTCATCCAAAGTGATTTCTGGCAAAACTTTTGCCATTTCTCCAGGTATGCAGATTGGTGAGCCAGGAAAACCCGAAGACTCAGATAGTTTGCTTTTGTTTTCTAACACCTGATGCAAGTCCACTCCTCTTACATAATCAGACAAACAAGAAGACGGGGGTTCTAGGGTCATGTCGCTCCAGGACAACTCCACCTCTTCATCTGTCCTTGCATCATCATCATGTTTGTCACCAAGCTTGAAATAACCAATGCCTTCTGTCTCAATACATGGCTTAGAAGAGGGTTGCTCAACTACGGCAACTGTATTCGGAACATTCTCATTTTCAGCAATGTTTGAAGCCATACCCAATTTTGTATATGCTAGACTCTCCTCGGTCACATAGTTGCTTGTCAGGGACTGTTCTAAAGATCTAGGCTGCTGACTCAACTGAGGAATTGCCAGAACCGAGTAGGTCATTGGACCAGAAACATAGTCATCTTCAGGTTTGGCCTTGAATGCTGTCTCTTGGTTAACTTCATTTATTCCAAATTTCATGTATGCCATGTCGTTACTGACATATCCAGAGTCTGAAGCCATGCTAAGGCAACCGCTATCACAACCTGACATTGTTCGTTCAATCCTTTGAGCAGTATGAACCTCGGCGGGGTCATCGAGCTTGTTTTGGTTGACTGGTGCACACTGGTCTTTGACTAGAACTTGAGGCTTCTTCAGAGGGGAGGATAACTGTGAGATGCGCATGTAGGCAATGTCCTCCTCCTCTTCCTCATCATCATCATCTTCCAACCATTCTCCAGGGGTAGAAGTAGAGGCACCAACTGCAATGGTATTTTTATCCCCTGGAATCTTCTCTAGGATCGGATCCATGCATTTGTCTTCTTCAATTGCTGGAAGGCCTCCACACCCATCACTGCTGCTCAGAGACACAGACCTCTTGGGGAGATGCCCTCCTTTACCTCCCAGGCCTGCTTGGCACACTATGACCTTGGGGTTTTCGAAGGAGTACGTGTCCTGCATGAAGTCAGATGTATCATAGTCCTCTGCATGGAAGACATCATCCGAGCTAGAGAAGTCCAGGTGATCCTGTGGCGAGGGTGGGACACCACTATCAATGCTGACAGTCCTTAAATATGCTTGTTTACCAATGTCACTTTTCAAGTTCAGCAAGTCTGTTAATGGGTCTGTCATGGACGTCTGCACGATACATTGATAAGGTTGGGATGGATACTCCTCTGCGACAACAACTTCTTCCAAGTCTGGCGGGCAGACATTCTGGATCGTGTCAAACTCTTCCCTTTCACCTCTCTTTGGTCTTGATAATGGCTGCATGTCCTGGAGATAAAAACAAGATTTTTTCTACATTAGCTATTTCCATTCTGCTGAGGGTTATCATATAAAATTAAACACTTCATTGTACAAAAAATTGCAATTTCAGTTTTAATATATTTCAGCTTTGATGAGTGGTATTTCTAAATCTCCCAAAATAGTTAAAAATTAATTAAAAATGCAATGTTGGGCGATGCAAGTTTCACTCTCCGCTTACCTTTTTATTTTTCACCATGTCTGTATAAACGGGGTCTGGCCAAGACTTGCCAAGCTTGCTCTGGACATAGTAAAGACTGACCAACAGGGCAAAGAGGAGAATGGCGCCCCCAGGCAGTATCAGCCAGATCAGTGGTGACAGGGTTGCTATGGAGAAAGAAACAAATTATCATCATTGATTTACACGTGACTTGGTATTTCACAAAACAAGTGACAATGATAATAACAAAATATTCATTATTGGTCCATCATATGGCACTACAAATGTGGTTCTCCATTTGATAAGGCCTTCTTGTAGAAGCGAAAAGCTCACAAATTTTCTCTCAAACTTTAACATAATAGATTTAGGTCATGTGGAGCATTCAACAGCTGTGTCTACTCACTTTCAATTTCAATGCATTCAGACAGCACAGACTCTGCAGCGTCTCCAACTGATGTTGTTGAACCATCAATGATATTCACAGCAACCACTTGAAACAAGAATGGAGCCTGGCTACAGTCAACCTCCATTTCCATTGTCAGCTCTGATGTCTTGACCCAGTCATCGATGCTGTTGGCAAGGGTGGTGGTCAATGATGACCTGGCATGGACGACAGGCCTCGGAGTTGGTTCTATGTGGCTGTAGGAAACCAGATAGTGGTCAGTCGGGCCATTGGGGTGGACAGGTGACTCCCAGCTCACTTTGACTTTGTTGTGAGATAATGGTTGGACGTTCAAGTTTCCAGGCTGTTGAGGAACTGTCAAAGATGAAACAAAATTGTATTTTTATTGCAGGACAAGGTAATAATCAGCATATCTCAAAGTATAAATGCCTTTTGGCCCTTGCAATCTAAAACATACAAATGGTCCAATTAAAAAAAAAATATTACACAAGGCCCAATTTTTTATTACAAAATTGTTTTGATCACAAGAATTCCAATTAGGGTGCCACAAGGATCAGCTTTAGATCCTCTCCTTTTTGTCCATTGATGACCAGGCTTGTTTTACTTATTCTATTACAAAAAATACAATGCAAAACTATAATGTCACCTTTCGTACACGTATACATTCTTCAATTCCTTTAAGGATGAATGATTTAAGAGTTAGCTATAGAACAAGGAATATTGACAGAAACCTACCACCTATTTCTGTTTTCCGGTATACTTCATCAGAGGCAGCTCCACACATGATGGTACAGGCTCTCACTTGAAGGGAATAGTGGACATAGCCATACAGTCCCTCCACCAGATAACTCTGGACTCCCCCAGCATAGAATTCCTGCTGATCTGTGGAAGCATTGCTCTTCACTAGGATTGTGTAATTGCGGATAATTCCATTTTTATCCAGAGGGGGTGACCATGTTAGTGCTATTGATGTTGCAGTCGACTCCAAGACACTTGCATTCAGAGGTTGGCTTGGTGCTGCAATAAAGTAACATACAAATAAATAATCCTTTCAACCTTACAGAGGCACTTAAATCAAAACCTATATTTTGGACAGATGAACATGTACTTCACAATTAAAGTGCCAAAAGGTTTCACTCTTTCTTGACAAGCAAAACCGTAAGCATACATATAGACTGTTGATAATGTTACCTAACCTCTCATGAAATCATCTGTTCAAAATGAGAAGTGCATTAACTCTGTGTTAAAGTACACAAGAAAATGCACTTTTGGCTCCGAAAAGATGAAATATTTTCTTAGGTGAATGTTCAAATATGTAATGGGCATAGTATGGATTAAAAAGGGAAGACAGGTATGCAGCTTTACAATTTAATCCAAAATAATTTAATGAACAATGCAACAATTTGACAAGTCTTCTCTAAATCCATAACACAATTTACTCACTTCCTTCACTTGTAAGTCCTGAAGATGGACATCTGCTTGTTGGCCCTTCTCCAACACTGGTGAAAGCAGAAATCCAGATGACATAGTGTGAGAAAGGATCGACACCAGTCAGCGTCACTGGCTTCTGGGTGGTCTCTGAGAAAGTCTGCCTTTCTCGCTTATCTGTCGCAAATAACAAAGTAGATTCCCACAACATGACATTATTACGCTGTTCTACGCAAAACCACATTTTCCTGAAATGTTGTGGCATTTGACCAATCTGTGTCATCAATCAATTCTTTCAGCCCCCTAACAACACATTGGTTCAAAATTCTTGTGGCCCAGATTCTACAAGTTTGTTTTTAAATTTTTGATTAAGCACAGCAATCTATTTCATTTGTAAGTGCAAATGGCACCAGTAATCTAAGCTCCTAAATTACTTTTTATAACCAAATCTCTTTTCCCATGTACTCACCAAGACAGTCTGAGATGGTCAGCTGACACGATGGATCTGGAAGACTCTCTTCCACGACACGGCAATAGTATAGGTGGTGACCCTGTACTTGCCCATGTGCCTCCTCTTCAGATACATCTATCCAGTTCACCAAGAGGCCGTTCGGGTTGTTTGTGATTGGCTCAACAGTTACGTTGGTCGGTGATGCCTCTGGGGCTGGAATTATATCGGGAAAAGGAAAAAAATGGTTGCTTTACTTTAGCTCACATAGTAGAGTATAATATTTGTCTCTTTTTAACTAAAATTTAAACCTGACACCTGGGCCCCGTCTTATAAAGACTTGATATTAATCGCAACTTACATGCAATTGATATCGATTGCAGCTATGTACATAAGAGGTAAGGGACTGCAAACTTGCGGTTGATTGATTCGGAACAATCGTTATTCTTTTAAAAAAGCAGGCCCCATGTCTACAGTTTAATAAGGGAAGATAAACTGAGACCAATAAAGTATGCAGATTTCGCACAAACCAAAGCACTGAAACAAGAGACAATTTTTCTGCCAAAAACTTTCACAAAATTGAACGGATGTTGCAAAATAATTGAGAACACAAAATTCCTCCGGTGCACAAAAAAAGAAAATTGTTGACAATTTATTTCAAAACTGGGGACTTGAACGACTAACTGATGTAATTACCAACTTTGACAGGTTATCAAATTCAATGAATGCAGGCATCTGCTTTGTCAGGTTTCATATTAGTATTATGTTTAAGAAAACTTTTCAATAACTATCCTGACAAAAGATCCAAACTGCTGGATATTTAGAGAAGAACGTTGAAAGTGACTTACTCCACTCTTCTGTTGTAGTCTGTACCTCCATAGACCAACCACTGACCCCTATCTTATTGGTGACAGAGACTTTGAAGCTGTAGAGGACGTAACCTTCCAGACCATCGACTACGTAGGACAGGTTGGATGAAGGAACTTCTTTGGTTTGCCTGATGTGAAAAGATATGTAGAAGGGAAAAATTAAGTTTACTCCATATATTTTTCCCTCTTTACAGCGAAATTTAAGTGATGTATACTTTATAAATACAAAATAACAATACTTCCCCGGTTTATTAAATGAAGTACATGCGCCTATTTCAACTGGAAAGCGCTTTGCGTATTAAGATCTGGTTCAATGTATGATTCATTATTTCTATATGCTAAAGACTTTTCTGACAATTGATGGAGCTTTCACCAAATGTTTCTTTTAACTGATTTAATTTTTTTTTTCCATTTAACTGTGGAGTGATTCTGCATTAATTTATAAATTAAGTGTTTAAAAAGTGGCAACAGTGGCACATAAACCCACACCATTAGAATGAATTGCATACAAATACTCTAACAAACTTCTATCTGGGATTGACTCATATTTCTTTGTCATTCTGGTAAACAAAGAAATTAAGGACTTTTATTCAAATCCAATCCAATCCAATCCAAAAGATATTTGACATAGCGCCTTTTTCCTGCTCAAAAAATCGTTCTTTTTCTTCACAAGCTATGTATTCTTTGATTTTGTAATAAGTTCAATTCTGTTGTGTTTGATTCTTGGATAATTCACTCAAGTGTTAAACTGATGGCAGCGGTGGGATGTAAAATGACTTGCAAATCAAGAAAACAACGTTCTATCTTGGACTAACTCTATTTCTGGGTGATTCTATTTTTTTATTTTTTTTATGACTTTGGACTTCAAAATTAAGATTATTTCTTAATATATTTATAACAGTTGGGGTGGGGGGGGAATAATTACAGGTAACATCGTTTTTTACGAGTATTAACCTGTTGAATACCAAGTCCAAGATAGTTCAGACAAAAATCTTGAAATTAGTATTTTAGCCGAAATGAGTGGGTTATAAACAGTTTGTTGGGACTTGTTCTTCCTATGCAATACAATATGATTAAGTCATTTCTATAGCGCTCTTACAAACTAACTGTCGTTTCACAGCGTTTAAAGGTAAAGACCAGTATTGGAAACACCCCAATTTCAAAAAATGAAATGGAAGCTCTTATTACCAATCATGTGAAAGAATATGTTTTGAATATTACATGATGATAAAAAATTTGACAGGAAACCGCCTACTAATTGATATATTTGGTAAATTAGTGTATCTCTTGCCTGTTGAGAGATATCAAATGCATGTGTCGCGCATGTGTGTGTAGTCCCATATACATCTTTCTGCGTACAGTGCTTCTAACTTTATGAAGACTTGGCCAAATTTCTTATCATTTTGATGATTCCAGAACCTTGCAGTACATCTATGCTAGATGATCAACCTTTTCTGATCGATTTCACAACGTTTCTTTCACAATGCAATCGCATGACCATAACTGGTCTTTAGCTTTTACATCAAAATTATCAAAGAATATGTTGTTGATCATGGTCAAAGAGGAGAGTTTTGAGACATTTTCAGAAGACATCCAGTGAAGCTAGTGATAAAGTAAACCTAAAGTTCATCACATTGTGTTCATGAGTGGTTAAAGAATAAGAGGCCTATAGTCTCACCCTTGATCTTGACCTCGAGCTTGTATCCAGTGGACAGTGTAATGACTAATGTAACCCTGGACAGGTGTTGGTTTATCCCAGCTCACCACAATAGACTGGTGTGATAGTGTCTCTGCCTCAACAACACTGGGTGGCAATGGATCTGTAGGAGAAAAAATTGAACACCCGACTTGTTGAAATAGTTAAGTTTTTTGCAGGCATAGGACAGACATGGGAAGGGAGTTTAAATGTAAATTATCAATGATTCATACTTCACATCCAATAAACAACAAAAAAGAAAAAATTGCTTGAATATAGAAAAACTGCAAGAATCAAAACAAAAGTTTATTTTTTTCCCCATTCCCTTTAACTTCATGACACAATGATAGTATACAGAAGGTACATGAATATTTATAATATATACATATTCATGACTTTTTTAACAATGGACTGTCTACTATCACGCATATTGTTAAATAATTTTCTTTAATTAAGGGTGCCTCTGAGCATGATTAGATACAAATATATATATACTGCCCAAGAAACAAAATAAGTTTTCAGAAAATGATTGCTACAGATTTGCCTCTGTTGTGTTGGTTTCTTTTTTGTTTTCATAATTATTACAACAAAATCAAACTGTCAGAGAAATATTTAATTCAGGACTTTAAAAAAAAATTATCTTTCATCATGGTCTGGATATTTTTTACACCATCGCTAAAGACAAGATAAGTAGTATCCCTTCAGGAGACCTGTCTTTATCAGCTTGAGATTGCCAAATATCCCGCTATTTTAACTATCCCGATCGCAAATTATCCAGGTCATTTGGGTCTTCATCAGCCCGAAGTTGCAATTAGCGGGATATTTGGTCAAGATAATCATCCCAAGATATCTTGGGCTAGTTTGCAAAATATTCTGCTATTCGTCCAGTGCGTCTTCACCAGCCTGAAGACTTGCACTATGCGAACGCTGAGCAAAATATCTCAAGCTAATTTCTCAAGCTCGAGTTTCAAGTTTTGAGGTCGAGTCTTGAGCTGATGAAAACGTGATTTGTGACTTCAGAATTATTTCCCAAATCAGATCTCGAGCTGATAAAGACAGGCCTAGGTACTAATCAAAATCTTATCTTTTCTAAGAACTATGACAGATGTTGGCAGTAATTGGTAACTGGTCAATGTTTGCTCTCTTGAAGATAATAGACCACCTGCAAACAAAGTCCTATCCAATCTTACTCGATCTAACCTGTTAAGCCGTGCCCAAGACATAGTAAGTTAACTAGGGCAGGGGCTATAGGGATATATCCATGATATGCTCTGTATGATTTATTATTACTATTCAATAGGAAATGCATGTTACAGCACGACTAAACTGTCTTCAATATACATGAACATTCAGAAGGTCCTATATAACATATAAACATAAAACAAGTTAAGGGCTATAAAAACGTGTGCTAGACAAGAACCAAACTGTATTAAACAGGTTAAAGTTCAGAAACTCCAGGAAAGCAATATGCTTTTATATAGAATATCTTGAAGCTGGATATGCTTTCATTTTCATACGTATATTTCATAGACACATCTATGATTTATATTAATGAAAAAATGTTGTATTCTTTGAAGAAATTGTATACATTTGAATGCTGGCTCGAAGATGAAGATTTACTTTAAAAACTAAATAAATTATTGGATTTACACACGTACCCACTAAAGAAGTGCTTTGGATGTTGAAATGAAAAAAAGAAAAAATATCCTCTCACTAAATGTTCTCCTAAAATGTTTGCACAAATGGATGGATCATAGTACTACATCTATGTAGCACCCCTTTACCATTGAGAAGTTTGGACTTTGAACACTTGAACGCAAAAGTGTGTTCTTGTGAGGGGCTTACTTGCGAGGGGCTCTGATGAGGGATATATGACCAACGCATGGTAGATGTATATCCATGATCTGATATCCTTCCTGTACATATACCAACCATATTGGGCCATTGGGTTGAATATTATCGATAATGATGCTAACATAACCTTTGGACTTTGGACACATATTGCGTGATACACACCTGTATGCACAAATCTTGACCTACCGGTAATTACATAAATATGCGATGATGTTGTGATATTGTGTTAACGGGTGGTGCAATCAAAATCTCAAGAGAAAACCAAATAAAATAATGGCTCCTTTGTCTTCAGGATTACTTCTACCCCCCCCCCCCCAATAACTTTACACCTGGATATATGAACAAACTGTACATCTTCATGGATGTAAAATAACAAACAAAAAAAGACTGCAGGTACATTCATTAAATTGTACAAGACACATGTCCAGATATAAATGTATGAATACAATATTTCAAAAGGATCCAGGCTAACTCAGACCCGGAAACAACTTGGCCCGCTGCAAAAACAGTCAGTTTTTGTCATTTTACCCTAACCCTAACTCTAACGCTAACCCTAGCCCTAAACCTAACCCTAAACCTGTATATAAAAGGAAATGAAATATGTGTATTATATAGCCAAAGTTATTACTTCCCTTGAATGCTCATATACATTATTATATATATACATTATTAATTATTTAAGTCCCATCAAATTTAATCTTTTTCCTTTCAACTTGTCATATGTTTGCTTGAGGGCAAAATTATCTTGCAAAACACATATTTTGACAGCATTCTTCATTTCTTTCTTACGTTCTGGCAATATTAGCAATGCATCATAATGCTGAACAATTTTCAAATCAAATTGTAAATTTATCTTGATATCTAACTGTCACTTGCTTGGCTTTTTTCATTATAATTTCTTTTAGAAAACTCCAGTGATTATTGCTTGAAGTTGATAGAAATGTGCAAATCATTTACACCCAACCTTAATCACAGAGGTTATTTTGGAACATTTTAGCTCATTCCTAGATGGTACATATATATATCTATATTAGTACTTTAGACAGCATGTTTCAAATTTATTACTTTGTCAACATACTGTAGATCATCTCTATAATAGTAAAATGAGACAACTAAACATTAAACAATGCTCCCAAGTCTATTTGATAATACAACATCTCTAGATGAAGCAGGGCATACAAAGCTTCAAATCTTTGGAATGAGGCACAGTAAACACCGTCCTCTAAGAGCAAGAAGGGCTGTCACCCATATCTTTTCATAGAGAATTAAGGTCCTTCTGGCTATCAACAAACACGATGTTATCTACATGTCATCTGATATTGCAGAGCAAATACAACAGGTTGAACTTTGAGAATGTCATTATAAAGTCACTGTCTGTAAATTATGATCTGTCACACGCATTATTCCCACATTTAGCTGATGTCCTCTTTTATCTACATGTAATGTGAATGTATAAGGACAATGAAGGAACTTTGATAAGAAAAATAATACTTTGGGAGGGAGTCATTATTGGCAGGATGAGGAAGAGGAAGAAAATTAAAATGGTGACATTTCACATGATAAAGTAGGTCTACATAGTAATATGAGGACTACTCTAATGGAAGTATTTCCTTCCTATCCTTTTATTGATGATGATGATGATGAACAGCATTTGTATGGCGCCATATATCTGTTTTAAAAAAACATTCAAAGGCGCGAGCTCCTCCAATAAAATTAGTATTTAAATGTCTGAAATATGTATTTCAATTGAACTGTTAGTTTTGTGTACACTGTTTGTTGCTAATAGTTTACTGATTTTTCTGCTTCAAAAGAAACAAAATTTGCAACAGCATATCGTTCTACATATATACATGTACCTCATTTTTATGATATTGTTTCAGAAGGAAATCAAGCAAGGGGTTGTTATTCAATTTGACAGATTTGTATTTCTGAAGCAGGTAATAAAAATGGTAAAAGAAGGTAATAAAAAGTGTGAAAATATGAAATTCTATTCATATTACTTCTTTATACAGCTCTCAAACTAATTACAATAAATTCTACATTAAGTATATAAAAATATGACTTGTTTTATTATTTTAAAAATACTTACTAGTTGTCATATCCTCTATTTCTTCATCTTCGACAGGCCCAGACCCTATGCTGTTGAATGCTGTAATCTGCACTGTATAGGAACAGAACTTCTCCAGTCCTATAACGAAACATCAAGGGTTATTTTTTCTTCTTTTAAAAAAGTGGGAATATAAATGAAGGGAAATAGGGTCATTAAAAAACCTTGTACAATTCTTCATGTATATTAACACTTCAACTGATTTCTTTGCTTTTTTGCAAGATCGATTGTTTGCCACATGCATACTAATTTTGCACAAGCCAAAAAGCACCAATTGGTGGGAGGATTGCTTTGTGCAACACAATGGCTTTGCAAACTTTCCTATTCTGCATGGTCTTAATTAGGTCTATGACAACCCTCTTAACACCGGTATAGATTAATCTTGTACTGGAAACAGTTCAATAATCTTGAAGCCTTTGGTAAATGTATCCAACGATTAATGTAATGTGGCATGGAAGATCAATGTTGTTGCATATAAAGAGTTAATATTCTATTCTGCAATAAAAACAATGTGTCAACCTAAAAATTTGCTGCCATCAGATCAAATTTCTACCAACATGGGAAATAGTTGCTTTTTACTGTATGCTCTGGTGAAAATTAATTCATTTGTGTTGATATTCAATAAAGTAATCTATACTTTCATATTATGTTACTTTGGTCCAATACACTCAATATTTTGGCAAGACATTCATCTACATTTGCCACTCTCCACCCAGGTGTAAACAGCTACCCACATTTGGCCACTGGCTATGACCGGGGTAATACTGTTGGGAGTGCCAGTAGCGTCATAGTGTGACGGACATATGCACTATATAAGAAGCCACCATTAATATTATTATTTGATATCCTACCTCAAGTTTTGGTTGCAATAAAGAAATAATAATTTTAATAGTAATATTCATGTTATCATTAAATGCTTTTATCTAGTCTTACAATGGAGAGTGTACCAAATGATTATACTATTATCATTATACCATAAGTTATACCATCATCATTTTATTAGTGAATACACATACCTTCCATAATGACTTGTGTGTTGTTGACTGTGTCGTCCAAGATCTGCTGATCTACACATTGCAAATGAGGGATGACTGTGACACGGTAGCCAAGTATAGGACCTCTCTGTTCACCCTCTGCCACTGTCTGAAACGAGGATAATAGCAAATACAAACTAATTTATCACTCCAACTCATCAAGATTGCCACTTTCAACCCAGGTGTAGTCAACAGGTACCTAGTTGGCAGGAATTTCTTGAAAGTACCATAACGCAGCTCGACTACAGCCAGGATATATATATAACCACAACACAGCCACCTTGAAAACATATGTATATATATATGTGGATTATCAAACTTTTCATACTCTTCATTACTTTTTCTCACTTATTTTTATTCTTGTTACAATGCTCTGGCACCATCTGAAACAAGGAAGATGATACAAATATGACTTCTTTATCTCAAATTAACCGCACACAAAACAAAACAACGCCAAAACATACAAAATAGAAATAGGGATTACTTTTCTGTTCATACAGTATAAGTAAATTTGAGTTGTAAAATGTATGATGCATGAGAGAGTTAATGTCTACAAATATTTGCAATGACTAGGCCCAAAATGGGTTCGGGGGATTCATTTTGGGGGATTCTCCAACATGCTCTGGAGACAATCGCTCCATGTTTAAGTTCTTTAAGGATATATGGTTAGGGTTCTGGTTTATAGAGCCATGACATCAAGACACGAAGTGGAATCACACTGCAAGAGTGCACTAGGATGGCAGAAAACAGTGATACATGTATGTATAAAATATTTTCAAAAATTGCAATCAACCTACGAGCTAGGAGAAGATATACCTTGATAGATAGATATGGTTGTTATTTGGTTTTCAGTCAAGCTTAGGGTTAGAGCTATGGTCAGGTATAATGTTTTGTCAAGGAATAGAGTAAAAAAATGTAGGAACTTGACTATATGCAGAGCAATTGTTGCCAGGGAAGTGTTTCACAAAGACTAAGATCAACTTTAAGTTGGACTTAAATATGGCAGGCCATTTATACCACTGTTTGCTCTCACCATTGGTCTCTCAATTATGATCTTCAGATAATATCTTTTCCTTCAATAATGAAATACCAAAAAATGAAAATTTGTAGATTTGTGACCATGATTTGTACGTCCCTTGAGAAACAAATGCCAGGAATGGTTGGAGTATAAACTAGTGGCATGAACAGCCTGCCACAGTTAAGTCCAACTTAAAGTCGATCTTAGTCTTTGTGAAACACTCCCAGAACATGTATCTTCCAACCAGTATTGCACATGATACTGAAGCAAGCAAGAACTGTTCGATGTTTGTCCAGCAGATCATCTTACCTCCCATGATATCTTGACGTTCCTTTCATAGTCACTCGTTCCGTTCAGGTAAGAGGTTTGTAGGTTCTGAACGGTCCCGACAGGGGCTGTGCAGGAGAAAATCATTGAAAAACATGTCAAACTACATGTACAATGAAACAGGTACATACTCACATACAGGTAGCGAGTCAAACCTACTTTAGCAACCTGAAGTATAGAAAGACCATCAGTCTATAAAGACTACATTTTTGGTTTCCCTTGAATAATGTTTCCCATTGAAACTTGTACTTAAGGAACCTGTACATAAAGACTACATACACCTACCTATAAAGACCACTTTTCTTGTCTCCCATGAGTGTATTTTAAATAAAGGTTTGACTGTAAATGACTGTTCAAATACTAACGTCGTATTTCTAATGAGCAGGTGGTCTTTTTGTACAGGTTTCAATGAGACAAATTTTGAAGGGAAACCAAAAAACTAGCTGTCTTTAGAGACAGGTGGCCTGTCCTTACAGGTAGTGGCTAAATTACCCGTTTAGAACAGGGATTTCTAGTTTTTCAGGGCAATTTTGATTCTTTGAATTGTTTTTCATTTTGGCAACAACCATATTTTTTATTTAATATTACATTGTTCTAATACAATGACATGTCTTAGAAAACAGTATACAATAGTAGAATTTTTTATCTAAAAGTTTAAACAAGTTTGATGAAAAATGATAAATTGAACTTCCAAACATGATGCAAATTTAGGGATCGTAAGGCTAAATTTCCTTTTAAAATTCCTGGTATCACTTGTAATGTGGTCATTAGGGCAAAATGGACAGAATGTGTCCTGAAATTTTAGCCATTTCTTTTCATGCGTCTGGGGCCCGTTTCACAAAACTTGTCATCAGTGAAAAATGACAGTGTTTGTTATAAGCTACTGAAATCCTTGCTTCTCATTGGTTATCAGCAGATTTGTCACTGATTTTTGTCATTTGTCATTGAAAAAAGGCTTTGTGAAACGGGTCCCAGGTATACTTTTTAGGGCTCTGAATCAAAAGTATTATCGAGCCAAACCAACAAAATGTGGAATGCTTGTCCTGAAAGTTCATTACATGTACCAGAACTAAAGATACAATGTACATGTAACTGGGATTTCAATCCTAATACTAAAGTGAGAGGGGAAAGGAAAGATAGGGTCAGATACAACTGTACAAATATAACATTATGACATGAGAGAAAAAGGAGAATGTTTTTGTTGAAATGCAATTACACGCAATTTCTTACCAGCTTCGTCAGTTCTGCCTTCTGCAGGGTCGGACCATTCTCCCCAAGCATCGTTCTTGTGGTACTTATACTGGCTGGCCACTTCCACCAAATAGTTAGTGTAAGGGTCTAGCTGACGAATTTCACAAGGCTGGGCATTGCAAAGCACCTGGACGTTACAGTCGTAAGAAAGTCAAGAAAAAGAAAATGGAGGTAACATCATCTGAGCAGCAGAAAAACAATTTGGTTGGTCTATTTGGGACTCTCTTTACAAAGAAAGCTGTAAGAACATTACAAATGCATCATTATAAAGTTTTAAAATACTGTGTTGTACAGCATCGCTTACATGTAGGTTTTCATCAGACCATTTGAACATAGGATTAAAGTATAACTTTGTAATGATCAAGGCCACTTGGTCCTACGTCCCATAGTATATACTATTAGAAAATTAATGGATGGACTTATGATTAGTATTATGGGTAAGGGTATGTTTTTGGTTTAAAAGAAAACGAAATGAATGATGTTTTTTTTTCCCATGTCCCGAGAGACTGTCAAGGGTATGCTCAAGTAGTTTCTTGGTGGTACGTCCAATTTGCAGGGTGCGAGAGACGTGTACACACCTCAATGGTATTTCCATCAAGTCCGGCGTGTCAGCGAATTATGATATAGTGCACATGGACACTACATGCAAAGAGTATGTCTTTCAAACACTTACCTCCCCCAGCCAATTCTTAGGGTTGGACTCCGACGCCCATTGAAGACGATACCTCAACATGAAAGAATATATGTCATCCCAATCAGAGGGTAATGCCCAAGAGGCTTGGAGAGCAGTCGAGCTCCTGGACGTCAGGATTAGGTTTCTTGGAGGTAGAGGAATAGCTGGCAAGAAAATGGAGACCAAAGAGAAATTAACTGACTTGTTTCTGTCAAGTTTCTGCTTAAAACCAAATTAATTTTAAGGTGGATTACCCATTTAATATACTACTACTACTACTACCACTACCACCACCACCACCACCACCACCACCACCACCACCACCACCACCACCACCACCACCACCACCACCACCACCACCACCACCACCACCACCACCACCACCACCATCACCACCACCACCACCACCACTACCGCTAGCTCTACTTCTACTACTACTACTACTACTACTTATATTTCCACTCAAGTACATTATCACAGTATACTAAGACTTGTACACGTCAAAGTGAATCGAAAGTGAAAAAAGTACAATTAACTCACTTTCCGCATCAGGGTTAAAGGATGCGGTCTTGATGGCATCGTCTCCTAAGTCATTAGATGAAACGACGCGCACTTCCTGCGTGGATCCACTGTGATGTTCACGTGATATGAAACACTTGTTTGGGGGCCGCAGTTCTGGGCAGTCGTTCCAGTTCCTCTGAAAACTACAGAGTTAGGGAACAGATTACAACGCGTCATGTAAGGACATTGTGAATGGTCTGTACATCGGCATCTACAGATCAATTGAAGGCCATTCCTGTTACTGTGAACATTTGAATGAATTGACACAAATACTAACTTCAAGGAAAATAATAAAAACAATGAAAGATCCTTCACAATATTATAAATTTTATAACAATATGAATAGAAATTCTAAGGACACTAGTCAAAGATAAAATCGATTGATATTGCTGAAATACAAATGAAATACATGTATCTGTTTTCTGAAAACATCTTCACAAGAATAGTGGAACTGTTCCAAACAGGAGTACCTGATATTGTTCGCCTTCACCCCCCCCCCCCCCCCCCCCCCTCCATCTCTTCCCCTCTCTCCCTCTATCTATCAATTCTAACTCCTAGAATTTCATGGCATTCTGAGACCTTCAACATAACATATTCAGCAAAATATTACAGATTTTTTTTTTAAAGTAGAATGCTATCTGCTCATATGCAAATAGTTGACATACGATTGCAATATCTTAATAAACAATGGAGGAAACATAGTGATGTATCTATAAATCACTAAACTAGGTTCTCAGCTAACCTTCAAAATCAAAGTGCCTGAAGTAATTCCCCAAAATAAAAAAGCATTTTGTTAAAATGAACAAGATGTCATAAGTATGATAGTCTATAAAGCACAAAAGATGGGGAAAATATAACAATATTCATGATCTAAACACCTGTCCAAGCAAGCCCTCATTGGTAATTAAACTTGGGATAAAAAATACAATTTTCCCAACACAATTTATCTAGTTTACTTTAGTTGCCAGCTTGGGAGAAAGAATAGCATTTCTTTAATCATTGTTATCAATGACCTGTACTCTCCTACTCCAATATGCAAACACATACCAGTAATAAAAAATGAAAAACTACCATAAAAGTATGAATACGAGGCAATTATTTCTATGACTATTATACAGCACTCATTTGTATCAATATTGAGGGGGGCTAAAAATAAAATGGTACCATGGGAGTGAAACAAACAAACAATACAAAATTCAAGCAAATTATATCACATTAGAATGCAGAGGATAGAACTAAAAGAACACAAGTGCAAGAAAATGTGACCATTTGCCCAAACACAAAGTAAGTAAGATCAACATACATTGTAGGTAAAGATGGATCTTTACTATGAAATTGTATATAATCAAAAGAAAAGTAGAAACAAAACAGGACTGATGCAGAAGGTATCATATTCTTTTCCTAATAATCATTACAAAGAATCAATTTGCAAAGACTTTGATTTGACTCAGGGTTTTCTTGACTATCTGGGATGGCATGCCATTTGGAAGAATAAAAAGGGTGAACTAGGAAGCAAAGTTGTCTGAACAATGATGGAAGGTGAACAGAGATAGAAAACATGTTTACATCTATGAACATGTTATTTACCATTTTTTATATTTTAATGTATATGTGTAAATGATAATATGATAGTGTTAAGAATTTGTGTTAATGTTGTACTCATATTTGACTCTTCGTTAAATGAAATCCAACCATTAATCAGAATTGGTGAAAGAAATAATCAGAACCTCATTCTAAATTTATGCAACAAAACGAAAGCTATTCATAAAAATCAATGCTACAGCAACACCTACAGTGGTTATACATTATTGAGGTCGTCAGGTTGAATACAAGTTCAAAGAAATAACAGAAACGGGACCAGGATTAACTGGGGGCCAAAACCTTGAAACCTTTCAGACATGCAATAAAAATAAAAAGTTAACAGCTTTTTTTTGGGGGGGGGCCTTTTTACAGAGCCAGGGGGCACAATTTGGGGCAAATCTTCCCTTCATATTCAATGAGATATGCCAGATTGGTCTTTTGCCGTGGAATGGGTGGGGGAGGGGGGCTTATGCCCTTTGTGCCCCCTGGATACTTCAGTAAATAATGTGGAATCTCCATACAAGTGTGTATTTCCTGCCCGACCCGTCCCAGGAAGTGTAGGGCTGTAAAAGCAATATAAATTTCTTTATGTCTGATCTCAATATCAGAGAAAGTAAATTCAAGGCTTCCTGTATTTCTATGAAAGAAGGAATTCCTCTGACGATCAGGATGTGACGAGTGCAAGAACAGCCCACTTTCATGGACAATGTCATGCAGTTTGATGACTTCTAAAACTGTTCATTTATGTAAGCAATCAAAATTAATAGTGTTTAATCTGTTTTACGGTTCGAAACTTAAGAAAAAAGCAAATCTAAATTTACTAATGCGCACACAAAAACAAATCTGTGCTTCATCCAACACAACCAAAATTCAAAAACCAAGATGATATATCTCAAGCTTTTGCTGAAAATATCTTTTATTTTTCTATTTTCCTTCAAATGAAATTGGGGTCAGGTTGCACATATAGGCCTATCCAGCTATACGTTAGTGAGCTTTAAGCTAGACTCAACAGATGTAACATAATCGAGCCATTGCAATCATCTTGCTGTGTTTGTTTACAGTTACTTTGAAGGTCTTATCATGATGAAAGATAAGTAGATAACGAACAATGAGCTATTTCAAAACTTTTTTTTTCTACCAGGTTTTGTTACCGGGTTGACCTAACTCTGGCTGCGGTTCGGCCCGCAAGATGTCCGGCCCGAAACACTCAACCGGCGGTTTAGAACCCGGTAGGCCTTCCGAGCTACAGCACTAGTACTATAAATTTTCTACCAAACTTGTTTGGCACATGCCATTTATTTGTAATCTTGAACATTCAGTGTAATTTTTTGTTGGATTCTGTGAAAATTTATTTTCTATATTTACCAAAACTAAAGTTTATCTTTAATATTTGCAGTGAAAAAAGTAAGTGGTTCAAACAGTGCATAAATCAGGCTAAACTGAGAAAAAGCATATCACAGGTGAGAAAAAGCATATTTTTATCCCAGGTTTGAAAAAAAGAATAGGGTGCTAATAAGTGAAATCTGCCTTATTCTGCATTAATTTCTTCTTTTCATAAAAAGAATGTTTATGGGAATTACCAAATTTGCACTCAAAATGTCATTCTTCTTTACAATGAAACTCCACATCAACATTTTTTTGTTTACTGTTGACATGATATTTATTTATTTTTTAGGTATAATTTCAGTGAATTCTCCCAAATATTGCTGTAAATACCTGTACAGAAGCAGTGCAAAACCTGGCAGTATTTGTGAACACATGCATTTAAAATTTGAAAGAAATCGTCGGTTGAAAGAAAATCATCTTAAACACAAAACTGAATGTGATAACTGGTATTGCTAATGAATTCTTAGTGAAACACAATATGCAAAAATCTTTAAAATTCTTAGAGGAATTTAAAAAAAATATATAAAAAAAGATTATCTACAAGTCTCATGGCTCAAATAATATATTCTTTTCTAATGATCCCAAATTGTGCGATATCTTTACAGAAAAACAAAGTGAAAGTGTGAACAAGTGCAGAATATTTATGATATCTGTCAAACTAACCATGGAAAAAACCAACATGTTGAGGCTTTTGATTCGGCAGACCTTCAATTAGAAATTTTTTAATGCAGTTCATTTATCATACAATTTTTTAGAAATAAATATACTTCACAATTGGATCATTCCATGAGGTTGGAGTAAAAACTTTGACGACGTCCACATAATATTGGTTTATGTATTATGTATTCACAGACTTGCAGATTGGACAGCCATTGGCTGAAGCAAGTGATCCGTGTTGAAATAAAATAAAATGAAATGAAATGAAATGTGAGCAAACATTGTTAATTTGTTATGGTTGATAGGAGACATAGTTCCTCATTTCGGTATGTCACAAAAATTGCCCCCACACTATGGAATGACCCAATTATATTAGTAAATTAAATTCAAAATTCAAAAGTTAAAATTTATGTGAGGCTGCATGAAATTGCTGACATTTTTAATTTGAAGGGATGAGGGGCCAAGAAGTCAATTACGAAATAAAATTCACAGAAAACCCTCCTGTCAACGAGAGCTTGAGACAAAGACAATGAATCACGAATCACATAAAATTCAACCATTTTTTGCAATCATGGAAACACAAAATTCCCAGCTACACTAATTTTTTTTTTTTAAGTAATATATTACAAAATTTACATTATTTTCTTTTTTTTGTACCTTCTACCTAGCATGCCAAAAGTATATTGATTAATTTGATTGGTCACATGTTTTCATATTTTCTACTCATTGAAATACACATGCTATCAATCTGTTCCTTCATTATCAATAAGAAAAGAGAATACTTCTATACTGAATTCTATCAAGCAGAGAATAGCACTTTGTCTGATTTCTAAAACCTTCACTTGGCCATTTTTACCTCTGCTTCTAAATCTATACGGATTTAGGGAAGCATTTAAGGTATTACAAAGTTTTGGGAAATTTTGAAAATTGGCTGGATAGTGATTATTTACAATTTTGATATATTTGGATGCCCCTGTAGATGCATTATAAGCACTAGAAAATTTAGCCCCTAAAACACTTCTGCTTTTGAGAAAAATGGAATATAAAAATTTACCGGTACTCCCAGTAAATTTTGATAAATTTCAAATAGCGCCTACGGCCGTACAATGGTAGCTGCGACCATGAAAATCTCAGAATATGTAGTTGTGATGTATAATTTCCAAACGGGGAATAGCTAATCGGTCGATTTTAGTCAAGAATCATTGTTTTATGGCTTAATAAATATCTTTACCTTGAGAGGGAGCTATACAACATAAATAGTTTATTACTTACAATTTCATTACTTTAGACTCAATTTCAACCGCGACAACGATCATGGAATATTGTAGGATCGCATATGCTTCCAATATGTTCATTTGAACCAAATTCATGACCCCATACCAAAACTTTGTATTACCTTTAACTTAGAGATAACCTTGCTATTCATAAGGACCGCTCTTCATATCTTATAGTTGTACATGTATTTTTTTATTGTGCACGGACCTGCGGAAGAACAGCCCCTGGCTGAATTTGGTGCCGTGCAAAAATGAAATAAACTGAACTGAACTAAACTGAACTGAACTAAACTGATATTCTTTTTTGTTGGGGGTGGGGCTGGTGGTGGTGGTGATGGGTAATGAGGTCTGATAAGGTCTATAGTGCAACAAAATAAGAAAGGCCGTGATAATTTTTTTGAATTTTTTTTTTTTTGGGGGGGGGGGGTGCGAAATCTAGCCCTCGTAGCAACAAGGGGGCAGGATATAATGAAAAATAACGCAGGAAAAATTAGGAATGTAAACATAAATATTCATGCAGGTTCAGAAAAAATTTAACATTAACTAAATTGAGACATGATAAATTAAAAGCAAATACAGAAAATACAAGAAATTTGTTTTTGTTTTTATTTGTGGGGGGGGGGGTGGGATATATAGACTTCATAGAACTTCATAATACGGAATGGTTATGATTATTTTGTTATTTCATTTATTCCAATCACAGTGATCCATATAAGATTCTTACAAATAAGAATTTGAGATGTCAGTCATACAGCAATATCATTGCTCGATTCTGAATGATGGGTGATATAAAGGACCTAAATGAAAGTGAATGAATAACCGTCCTTATTTCTTTATGAATAGTGACCCCCTTTTCATTTTATAAATAGCGGTCCTTATGAACAGCGGTCCTTATGAACAGCGGTCCTTATGAATAGTGGTCCTTATGAATAGCGGTCCTTACGAAAAGCGGTCCTTACGAATAGCGGTCCTTATGAATAGCGGTCCTTATGAATAGCTGTCCTTATGAATAGCCGTCCTTATAAATAGCGAGAAGACCCCGAATGAGAGATAGAGATGCAGGAAAACAGCACTCACTGCAAATAATTTGCATTGGTTATATAACTTATAAATACAAATAGGATGAACAAATACATATGGGCAATGAGATAAGAGAGACAAAAAGTTTCATGAAGCACATGAAGTTAAGCTGGAGCTGTTGAGTGAAATGAATGGATTGATATTTCATTGCATCTGAGATCCTAAAATCAGAGATCCTAAAATCAGAATAATCACTTACATGAATTGAAATGTGTGGGACTCGTTGATTATGTGAGTAGGTATTGGGTCCCACTCGCATTCATAGTCTAGGACATTGTGACTGGAGCACGTCAGCGATGTTGCAGGCTGCGGTATATCTGCAACAACAATTACGGAAAATCAAAAGTCACAACCAGAAGGAAATTTTTTTTTATTTAATTGGAGAAAAAATGACAAAGAGAGAGAGAGAGACAAACTGACAGACAGAAAGACAGAAAGACAGAGAGATGTAGAGATAGAGAGACAGAGGGTGGAAGAGAGTGCATATCCTTCCAGAGTTAAATTAAATATAAACAATTATCTCTTAACCGGAAAAAATTAAGTAGTGAAGAGTGGGAGTTCATTACTCAAACTAATAATTGTGATATTTGTTTGATATACATTTATACAGAAGTGTAGACCACAAAAAGTAAGCAAATGTCACAAATCTATATGTGATCTTATTCAAATTTTGTCTACTGCTTAATTAGTATACATTTAAATCTTTAAATGCAATTTAGGATAAATGGGAATTATTTAGTCAAAAGAATAGTCGTTTACTGTGTTAAGCTATGGTCACAAATTTTAACTCCGCGCTAAAACTTTAGCGGCGACCGAGCGATGCACTAAAAACGAGCAGTGCCTGGGGGGCCGCCGCTCGGTGGCCGGGCAGCCGCCGGGCAGAATTGGTTAAAAACTCGCCGCTCGGCCGCCGAGCAGGCTACTTTTGGGTAATGTGACCATAGCATTAGACAGTGTAGTTGGCCTATGACAATAGTCACCACGATTGAGTCAAGTTCTTTTAATTGCAACTATTCTGAAACTTCAAAGTATACATCAATCATTTTGTACTACATGTGCATGTTAAGGTATACAATTAACCTTTCAAGACAACTATTCCACATTTTGTGTATTGGCTCAATAACTTTTCATTTGTTAATAACAAAAATATACAAGATACAGGAAAAGAAAGGGCAAAGTTTTGGTATACATCGTATCCAACGTGCAAGTTGCATGACCGCATTGCTAGTGAGGCCAGGAGTTTTAAAAAGGAAAATAAGCTTTAAAATCCTTAAATTGGCCAAATCTTGACGGGATCAAATCAATGTGTTTCAAACAAGAATCTAATAACAGAAAAATTTCAACACATAGAGTATAACCATGCATATTATTTTCAGAGAAGGATTTTTATTCAAATAATGTAGCAATAAAAGAAAAGAATAATTTGGGCAAATTTTGAGGAGAGAACGAAAGAAGTTCCTGTACTGAAAGGGTTACCCTTTCCTGATTGCTCCCAGTTTATTTCACAATGTCATCACATGACCAGTACTCAACTTTATCTTAATCTGAGCCTCTCCAAAAATGATATCATACTCACATCCAACCTGGATCATGGAACTCTGAAATTCACCGACATTAGAGTCTTGAAACAGGGCACAATGATAGGTAGCTGCATCTGTCAAGCTGGCATTCACAATGGAAATCATGGACTGAAAAAGAAAACAGGTCAGATAAGAAAAGGGCATTATACATTAAAAAATGAAAGGAAAATGAAAGTTTTAAAAAGTAAAAGCTAATTCATAAAAGGTACAATTGAAATGGGAACAAAAGTACAGACAAGAAGACAAATGTGACTGTGTCTCCAATATGCTTGAATTATTCTTTGAATATTGTGAGTACAAAAAGCCTATACTTACATGTCACTTGATCTTTACTACATTTTACCTTGACCTTGACCTTTGACCTGACAATTCCCAAATCTGCTCACTTTGCTCCCTACAGTGATGCACACTAGTTACAGGTTTGAAGTTCACTACTAAAGTAGCTAAACAACTGTCATTTCTTTGGTGATAAGAAGTTTAGAAAACTTTTAAATTAATCTAAATTGACTTGCTAACCTTTGACATTTGACCTTCTTTTACCGAAATCTAATCAATTTTTCTCACTATGGTGATGCAGACTAATTGGTTTTTGAATGCAACACCATAGTTCATGGTTTCAAATTGCACTTGATACATTGTGATTAATCAGGAGGAAAACTCAGAGATTTCATGGAAATTTACCGTTATGACCTTTGAACCTTCACCTATTTTCCAAAATAATTGGATCGGTCTTCCTATGGTGATACATGCTCATACATGCTTCATACCTCAAGAGAGTCTTGACATGTTGTGTGATAAGACTAAAACCTGTCTTTTCAAATATTGACCCCTATTACTTCTGACCTCTGACCTCTGACCTACTAAACTTGTATAATTTAATAAATTTTACACAGAGATAAAACCCCTCTGGCTCTAGAGTCTAAACAGACATATTCTTCTGATTGAAAGGGTAACTTTCTTACCATGTCATTCACCATATAATAATCCTCAGACGGAATAATGTCTTGGTCTTTGTACCACAAGATGTCATTCGGTGTCGACATCTCTCTCTCAGCTCCACTATCATTTCTCATGATGCAAGTGATGTTCAGGTCCTCCCCAACTTCAATAATACCACTTTCAGGGAAAATATCAACTGTGAAGAGAAGAAAAAAATCAAAGATGTAAGGTAACTATTGTTTGCCAAAAACTGTCAAAACTTGTCTTAAGCCACATTTATTCGAAATTGCTTTTGATGATTAACTTACTCAGTTCACATTGATGTGTATTTCATGTTTGTATTGTAATTTGTAGGTTTATTTGCACCTTTTTGTTTTGTTTATTATGTAATTGTTTATCATATTTGTCTTTTATAGCACTTAGAGACTTTGGTGGTAAGCACTTTATAAGCAACGTTTTTATTATTATTATTTTGCAATATAGTTGCTATAATTTTATGTCCCTGAAACTCAGTCACCTCACAAGCCCTGCTATGGACTCTTAAAACAACTGTTTCCCTTTAAACAAAACAATTTCAACTTGGATAAAGTGATATCATAAAATAACAAAAAAATGAAATAGGATCCTTTTTTTTTGTTACTACTGTTCAGGAACTTTAAATCATTACGCACTTCCTTGCAATACAAGAGTCATTTCCACTATGAAACCAATTTTACTGTCATTGTTTGGTGCAATTAAATAGCAAAAAGTCCATGAACGGATCTTAACTTGGGAAATAGTTATATTACAAAAGAAGTGACATGTAAGTCATCTTTATTTTGGAACAAAATAAAAGAAGGTACATTTTAATTATCCAGTTCCTCTGCCAGAAGAAGAGAAATTGACAAGAGGCAGGGTCACAAATACAATAACATTAAATTATTAAAAGGTCCTCTAAAAAGAAAAGACCTTCCCGAGTCATACATTTTGAAAAACTGAATGTTTTGTCAATTTGTGTTTTGGATCAAATGGAAAAGTTGTCCAGCAGTTCGTTCCCAGTGACACTGCCAAGATTCAGCCAATAAAGATTCAGCCGATTTGAAGCACCCATATTATTACAGTGATTATAACTTTCAAAAACTCATAACTTTATCATTGTTTGTCGGATTACTTTCGAACTTTTACCCTTCTCTGATTTTTCTGCTTTCTTTTAGATCAGTTTACTACCAAGATTGGATTTTCCTTTAATACAATCTTGGCTTACAGTTTTGGGTACTAGGGGCAAATTGCAATAATATTTACAAAACTTGCTTTCGATACCAAACGTTTCATGTCAGGCAAGTGGGGGAATTCCCTTCTTGTCACCCAACATTTGACCTACATGAGCAGAATCATTGTATGACTTCTCAAAGGTACAAATGTACATAGGAAAGTGGATGCTTGGGATCGGGATACCGGTAATAATAAAGAGAAATCCAAGCTTATTAGCAAATTGCCTTAAAACGAGGCAGAAAATAAGAGAAAATAAGAGAAAATAAGAGAAAGCAAATCAATGAAGGTCTGAACAAAATCAGATAAACAATAAGAAAGTTATAAACAAACTTTGAAAATGTAATTTGTTATTACTTAACAAATAATAATTTCAAATTAGCCGAATCGGTAATGTCAGGACTACCCTCCCATTTTTTTCTTCAATATGTTTTAGTGTTAATCATTGTGTTGGGTGGGGGGGGGGGGGGAGGGGTCTCTTCTCTTGAAGCACCTACAATAATACATCCATTATATACTTGTATTTTAAGTAATGCCCCAAATGAGATGGCATTTCTCATCAACAACAACAAATTTAGTCAGAACTTTACTTTTATTTGTCCCAATTTATTTCAAACTTTGGCCATGCTTGTTCTTATTGTTCTGTCTTCAAGTTTATCACACAAATGAACTTATGATAAATTGGATTGCACTTGAAAGAGAAGGTTGAGTTCTGAGAAAAATTTAAAATTATTAATCTTATTTGTGAGCTTTCTCATTCTTTATAAATTTATATGTTAGAAAGTTTGGGAGAAAATAATAGAATTAGAACAATAATATTTCTTAAAGAGGAATGCAAGCAATTTTAATTGACATTGTTTGAACATCTTTTTAAAAAATGAACAATTAAAAAAAAAAAATTACAGTTGTGTTTAACAGCAACTCAGGAACGTATTTGTAATCTGTTAAAACACCTACATTTTTAAATAGTACATGTTAGTACATAAATAGTATATTCAACGAGGCCAGGAAAACACTTTCCGTTAAAACGTAAATGTTTGAACTTCTAAATCAAAATCAACAACTGTTTTTCAAAACGTTTTTTGCTAAAAAGAAACTAATGGAAATTTTTATAAACCGTAAAAACACTTTCATTTTTAAAAAGTACATTCTACAAGACCAGGAAAACACTTTCTGTTATAACTTACTTGATAAACAGGGTCATAATGTTACATTCTTCTCACAGGGCCCAAAGGCTCCATAAAACATCATGGGTTATGGTTTTTCACAAATGGAGTATTTTGGCTACATCATACATGTATATATGCAACTGCTGGATTGAAAGGAATTTGACAATGATTTCAAATGAAATCAAATTCCAGGTGTGACATGTCATGTGAGGAAATCATCCTGTTATCAAATTCAAAGCTGATAAAATGTGCTTTTAGGGCAACTTTTAATAACTATTGATTCCTTGAAATTTCTTCATGTTTTGCTCCCTTGTATATTTTTTAGAAAACTCTCTTTTAGAGGGCAAATATGCTATTAATAGCCACTGACCAACAGAATGAAAAAACAAAGTGTGCTAAACCATTTACAGCCTGTTTGCATCAAAATAAGACAAGCACTGAAAGTTTGAAATACTGTAATAACAGATGCCAATGAGTTACACAGTTTTCTGAGGATAATTACCTTCAATCCCCATTACTGGTTGACATGACATGAAGGTCAAGAGGGCAAAGGTCATCATTCCCAGGTAAGCCCATGATCCAGGGTTGTGGTAATGAGTGGTAGTAGCTTTCCTCCTCAGATGGTCACTATCACTGGGGAGAGAAGCTCCGCCCCTAACCATCAGCTGGTCAGCATGCCTGGCCTCACTGAATGACATCCCTCTCCTCTGATTGGTCAAAAGCCCCAGGTGCAATAAGCTTCCTCGCGCCTGATTGGTCGGTGGGCAGTCTTGGCACACTGCCCGATTTCCTGAAGCACACTTCCTCATTCTTTTCCCTTGGCTATCTGCAGTGGCCTTGTGTAGTGCTACTTTTTTTCTCTCTCTGAAAGATAAAAATGAAAAAGAAAAGGAAAAAAAAAAAAAATCAGCAGAGTATAGTAACAGATGTTAGTGGTAGATAAGGATCTAATTTCCTTGTGTGTAGTCTTTCCGTTGTTTATGCCCATACAGGCTGCTCTGTTAGCTATTGCAAATAAACTTCTGAAGTTGTCTTGCCATGACCTGGGCAGAAATATGATAATAATAAAAACAGCACAAAGACATTCAATAGCAAAGGTTCTCATTACAAACACACAAAGGAAGGAGAAGGAAAAAAAAAGGAAAGTACACATACCTTGATTTAATCTCAAAAGTAAATGCAAAACTTTGACGTCAAGAGAAATTAAAGTTCAAATTTACTTTCAATTTGCTCCGACAATAACAACGTGTTTGCTAAACACCCAAATGGCATTAATGTAAATATATATAAAGTAATGCCTTCCTGAGTCATAGAGCATTTAATTGGTTTCATTTTCAATTTTTTATCAGGACCTGGGAACAAACTGATTTGGGGGCAAAATTCCTTCCTAATGAGTAGAAAACATTTGTCTTTTCATATTTTGAGTCAATAAAAAAACAGACTTTAACAAACATGCTTTATTCATCAGTCTTTGAGTAGACAAATTAACCTCACATAATGCTCCCAAACTACATCTCTCCCTTGTGGACCAAGTCAACATCCAACAGGCTGTGTCAACTGACTATAGGCCTATTTTCATCAGCTCAAGTTTGCCAAATATCCCGCTATTTCTGATTTGGGAAATTATCCAGAAGTTATCAATCGCAACTTCATTAGCTCGAGACTTGAAACTTGAGCTCAAGGAATTAGCTCGAGATATGTTACTCAACATTCGCACATAGTGCGAGTCTTCGAGCTGGTGAAGTCGCACCGGACAAATAGCGGGATATTTTGCCAAATAGCCCAAGATATCTCGGGATGATTATCCAAATATCCCGCTCATTGTAACTTTGGGCTGATAAAGTCTTAAAGATGCAAATTAACTGGATAACTTGCGATCGGGATAGTTAAAAAAACAGGATATTTGGCAATCTCGAGCTGATGAGGACAGGCCTTATAAGTACTTCTACTTCTAGGTTCAATGCCAGAAGTCCTTTTTCCAAGTAAAGCAGGTCTCAGTGGACGTCGAGCTTGGGGACAAATATTGAACTCCTTCCACATTTTTATTTGTGCTCACTGCTCAACCTTTAGTACACATTATGTACAGGGTGGTGCAGGCTCCTAGCATTGGTACATGCATGAATTTTAATAACAGAGAAGAACAAATATTTTCTTGAACAGTCCTTTGGGCAACATTAAAAGCTCTTAGGATTTTCTTGCAAACAAAATTAATTTCCTTGCAGCAATTTGTATTTCTCTTCTCACTTAATTCTTTAATCAAATTTTGTTTGTACATGTACCAGATTTAAAAAAAAACACCCAGTGATACATGTGTGTTTCACTTTGAAAGTAATAGTTTATGTTTAATTCTTGTATACTATTTTGAAGTATTTTCACATTTTGTAATTCCGCAACACACTTAAAATGGAAAAACTGTCAAAAAAACACTTTTTTCATCTCACCAGTACGGGTCCATAATCTCACTAAACAGTATCTTGACCTTAAAACTTACAATATCTTTAGAGCAGATGAATTAAGGTTCAACCACTTTCAATTTTTAAATATTGTTGTGGTCTAAAATAGCCAATGCCTTACAAAATAAAGAGGATGGATAGTCTAATACTTAGTAGCTGACATAAAGTTCATTTACAAGGGTGGGGACACTTTCATTTGCCCTGGACAAGAGGCGAAGTGGGCGGTGGAAAACATTTCCTGTTATGCAGAATTTCCTTTGTCTTCTTTAATCACAGGTTTACTTTTAAAGACACCTTACTTGACCTGCAGCGTCATAAGATAGCCTACTCCAAAAACAAGGATGTTACTGGAGTAAACAAAGGCAGGAAAAGATATGATTATGGAGAAGATAAAAATGGGAGCTCTTGCATATTATAAATTCATATGAACACTCTAGATATCAGTATCAGATGCAACTTGAGACAAAACCATTCATAATCACATCGACCCTAGATGTAATGTTATAGAATTTGTTGACTCTTTTTCATTGTGTCTGTCAGTAATAACAACTTTATAGGCAAGAGCACCCCCTGACCCGCCCCTCCCCCAAGTCAAATCTGTGAATAACAGAAGTCACCTGAAGAGAAAGCGAAAAAATTGCTATTGCAGTCAGATGTCCTTTCAAGACAGGTTCTATGACATACATTTCTTCCGAGCGATCGAGAGAGAGAAATTTCAGGTGGTCTTTGTAGAGAGGTGGAAACCACAAGACTGGCTAGACCATACCAAAAAAGGGTTGTTTTCTCTAATGACACACTAAAACTACAATAAAGCAATGTCTGCTGCCATGAAACTTTCTTTAACTTGTTGAAGCATAAGATAGTTCCACCTGGAATCTATGCAAAGAAAACTTTTCATATAAAAATCCAAATTGTATTTGATGGGTTAAGGAAGATGTTATGCTCTATTCAACCAGTTTCATTTTTGTGGTATTCAATATAATCAAGACTATTACTTTGAATTTTCTGCATCATTTAGACATGGTTTTGATACCACCCTAGAGGCCTAGACTATCACGATCTAAGCAAAGTCTTTGGGGACATCTTCCTTCTGTATTGTAGTAAAACAGCAACATTCCTGTTTTCATAGACCAAGAAATTTCATGAAATATGGGGCAATCTAAAAACCATTAGTATCTATTCCAGAAGCAGATTTATAGATAACAGCCGGTTAGACGGTATACAATACACTGGAGAAAATACTGCAGAACATTTCCAAGTATTCTATTTTACATTTTCTCTTCTGCCATTCCCCAAAAGGAGATACAACAAATTAATTTTCTTGTGGGACATGTACGATTTCATGTGTCCTGGGAGTAACAATTGCTATAGGTGACATCAAAATCCATTGGACTCTCTTGAAATAACAGTTTTAAAATGTTGACTCTGAACCAGAATCAAGTATTTTGTGAAATAATCACAGTAACCCCCCCCCCCCCCCTCCCCATTAGCTTGTTGCAAAGCAGAACATTCTGTAATATCCCTTCAATTTTTCACTATGTCTGCTATAGCTGACACAAATAAAGTGGTAGTTTCAGGGTACACTACAGGGCACAACAAATGATATGCTAAGTTCAGGACTATTGATTCTTTCAAACCATTTATACATCAACAAAGTTGTACAGAATTCAATCTACAAGAAAAATAGATGAATGGAGTGATACGTCATGATGACATCTGCAAAAAGGAACTGCAATAAGGAGGAGTAGGACAAGTTTCCTATTACAAAATAATTTTAAAAAACAATTGACACAACAATAAAGTTTTGCACGTCATCATGGAAGTTATAAATGGGCAAATGGCCATCCTGAACAATTCCCAAGAGCTTCTGGTTTGCAATATATGCATCATAAGCGATGCAAGCAGTTGGTTACCAACATAGCACCCATTTATACTATACGTTAACATGACGCACATATTCTATTTTCATTCATAAAAATACATAAACACATGACATGAGCACTTGACGTCACCAGGGGGTGGTTCCCTTATTCCAGTAAACGAATTCCCAAATTAACATCAATCACAAATTACCTTTTATAAACATCTGACATTCCAATGTACTTCCCGGCACCTGTAAGTCCAGACACATGTTTTGATAGATGTGTCTTCTTCAATGAAAATTCATGACAGAACTTGACTTGATAAGTCATGAAGTGTAGGGCCAATGTAAAGCTTAATATTTCCTATATCATGTTACTTTTTAAAGATTTGTATAAGTGTCCTGGTGCTTGAAGAGGCGGAAATGTAATCATACTAGTTTCTCATCCGGTCCTTCCTTTTCTCAGCCTGCTTCTTCTTCATCTTCTTCTTTTTTTAATTTCAGACTAGTACAATCTATAAAGACTCAATCGTTATTCAACTTTGCATGTGTGTATTGGTGAATTCATAGTGGTGCATGGGTTTGATCATGGACCTACTAGTATTAGGTCCATTGCCTGATCGTCATAAAGATAAAATTATTCAATTTTGTGTGCCACTTCAAACATGGGCTTCAAACCATGAAACTATAAGAGTAGGTAAATAGAGTTGTATCTTATATTTGTCATGAAGATACAACTGGACGGGTGTGAAGCTGAAGACTAGTACGCACATGACATGTGGCCCTAATCCTCGGTGTGGGGTCAAAGGTAACTGCTGAAAAAGGGAGATAAGAAATCTCTGAAGACTGGTTGCCTACTTTTCCAGGTTTGATGGATGGAATAATCAGGATTTCGATTCAAGGTCGGTCGTTACGTTTTCTTAAGAATTCTAGCCTTGATTCATGCTCTTTCTGTTCCAAATGTTCATGAACAAATCAAAGAAAAGTAAAAAATATTGGCATCCAAATGGCAAGTCAGTGTCACTAGAAGTATGTTTGAGTTCTGGTGTTGTCATTGTTATCTAGTTATATCCATGATGGAATTTCTCAAAACAAAACTTGTTTACATCAACTGTTTTTCAACATCCTGCCCCTACTTTCAGTGATGATATAAACAAAATGATGTAACAGAGAGAATTAATACCTTAGAGAAGAGTCAAGATATAAAGGGACTTGGTAAAATTGTTTGGATGAGAGAAAATGGTGCTAAGGTAGCGACTTCAATGCTACATGTACAATTAAAGAGAATCTGAAAGTTTGAGTGAAAACAGACCATTATTAGTGATAAAAATTGGGAAAAACTGATCTGTTCGATTCCTTAATTCTCCCAACTATATTATTACAAATTAATTAAATTTTGACTCATTAAAGGCATCGTTTAACAATGTTAAATCTGAGATACACGGCCCTACGTGTTATCAGTGTCTGTGATATGGTGTAATATTGAAGCCCTAAAAAAATGATCAAGAAGTGCCTCAAAAAAGTAAAAATCTTTGAGTGACCGGTTTTACCATACTCGTTTTCCCCAATAGACTGTAGTGTTATGAAAACCGTCAGGCGAACGGTTTTCAAAATTTGTAATTCCAATCATAAATATCTTGATAATCAGACAGGCGATCGGCTTGTAAAAGTCATGGGGTTCCTGACTGACCTTAAGGTTTATAATTATCATTGCATCATGAGCTAAATCCAGAATTTTATTTCAGAATCTGAGACAAAGTTACCGGATCCCTTTAAAGGTACTATGTCCCTTTTGCAGCCAACCTCAAATTCTGTAGAACTTTGCAGGAATTATGAATATGTCATGTATGTCCTATCTGTAAAATTTAAACGTTAGCAGTGTCCTCATATTCAAATTATGCAATTATGACTGGCTTTTTTTCTTCTTTGGTAATAACATACATGAAAAGAGTTGTAAAGGGTACATGAGCATTTGTCTACATCAATAACCCACTTCTTGTGATGGCCAAGATTAAACTGATTGAATCTTTGCGCAGCATAAAACGTATGACCATTCGGTACAATTGTCTGAAAATCAAGACTATCACTTTCGGGCTCTATAGCCCTAAAGTCGATTTGACAACTAATAGTCGTTATTTTCCCACTTGAAGACATTTTCAAGCCCCACCTTTTTTAGGGAAGTTCTAAATTAGTATTATCTGTCAAATGCAGTTGGAATTTAACTTTTTCATTTTTTGGCCTGCAAATGGGACATAGTACCTTTAAGGGACACATGACAACTACATGTAGGCCGATGAAAGGTCAGGAAAGTAAATTAGGTTAGCTAACAAATCTAAAGTTACTCTATGACCAATGAGGTTAGTAAGTAACTTGAAAGAACGAATAGTCAAAGTCAAAATTGAATTAAACACACCTAAGTTAGGACAAGTGTGTACACTTCGTGCCCAGCATAAATGTGTTTGTTTCCCTTATTTACTCAGTTCTAATGACTCAACTTTGTTTGGGCCATATTCTGATTACATGTTTCACTGTGAAAGCTGAAAAGCCTGAATGCTGTTTGAAATTGAATATCCAGAGCTGACACCCGTGACCCTGTGGTGTAAATCTGTTCCGAGAAGGGATGGGGGGGGGGGGGGGCATCACGATTTTCTGCATGATAAACACAACTCTAATAGAGATGAATGTAAGATTTTGGAGAAAAAATAAATTTGTACATGTTTTGGGACATTCTATAATCCTATTATCAGAATTGCAAAAGCATATTAAAGAGAATGAGTCACTACTATAAGAGCCACTTATATTAACTTTTGTCCAGATTGTAAAACAACTGATTAATTATTTTACACTTTTCAAAATTGAATTTTGACAAGTCTGTGTGTGTGGACTCTATTGAGGGGTATCTTTTGTACATAACATCCCCCTCCTTTAAAAGTGGAGAGCATATACCTCCTTACCCCTCCCCCATCCCCAACTTAAAATGTAGACTTATTCCCATGACTGATAGTGATATCTACCGTAAACAAAAAGATCAAAGTCTACAAATTAAAATAACAAGTATGTCTCTATTGTCTGTCACATTCAAATTTGTGTGCTGTAGGTTTTTTTTATCTACGCCTATGCCTATATGAGCACAAAGTCTAGAAGATTCACGATACAATATGATTTAAACTTACAAGGACGTATGTACAGTAAAGGTTATTTGTTCATTTGATCTGTCTCCATAATGGCATGCAATTGTTGTCATATGACATATCAGACCATGAACCCATGATCGGACACACAAGATCTCAAAGACTCAACCATACTTCTTTTAAATTTAGGGGCCTACATGTGTGAAAACTACTATTTCTCTCCACACGCCCAATCAGTTGAGAAAAAAACACAACCTCAATTAACACCAAGTCAGTCTTTTTATTCTTACCCTTGCAAGTCGCAAAAAGTTAATTTTCGGGGATCAGAGGGGGGGGGGGGAAATGATGATTGAAGAAAAAAATCTGTAAGAGCATACAGAATCTAGACTACTACTAGTGCTTCTGCAACTTTACTCTCATCAAGTTCTCAAGGTACTATTGCTTAGAACTGTTACTTCTAAAGTAACAACAACATAATGTATGACCAATACTGCACAGCACCTCACACAATGGTAATTATTTGACTTAAAGTTAATCAATTTCTCCAGCCCAGTTTCCTAAAATGTCCATGATTTGGGGAAGATGTTAATAAAATTAAAGAAATATTGGTGCATTAATAGAAACCTTTGATATTGGATCTATGATTGGTCACAGAAAACAATGAATATTTTAACATGAACTTGTAGCCCTATCAAGCTGCATTAGACCTGGGTCCTGGGCCCATAAAACAAAATTCACTGATTCCTTTCTAAATCATAAAGTGCAATAACACTACAGGTGTACTTTCCTTTTCATGTGATGTGTTTTCGTGAAATAATACCATAGCCCAAAACAAAGTGTATTCCATTTCCATTGGCTATACCAAGTGCTATACATGCATGATTCAAAACAGAATATCATATTCAGGAAGTGACAATCTCAAAATAGATTTGTACTCAGCCATCATTCATTGTATGCTTCGTACATGTTTATCGTATGATATAATTGTACATGATTTTTTATTTAATTACTTTTGTAAACATTTTATTCATTGTATTTGTACTTTGAATTTGAATTTGTATATTTTTAAACGCAGAAATAAAATCAATCAAACAAACAAAAACAAACAAGAGTTCCTCCTATTTCAATGTCAAGTCAACAAGGTTTTCCAGCACCAACTTGTACCAACTGGGTGCCAGCAGGAACGGTATTGTGAGTATTGTGACATATGGTCTCTCCTTTGCCCATTAGGTTCATGATCTCTCTTAAGTTATTCATACTTATCACCAAAAGAAAAGGAAATAGAAATACATGGATTTGAATGGCTGATTTCTTACTCAGTAAAAATGGCGTCAATCCAAGATTGATCAAATAGTAGTTAAGCTATCATCGTCCTTGAGGGAAACTGAAATGATACCGTTCTCCTGGTAGTGGCACAAAGGCCTATTCGTATTGAACTTTTGTAACTTGAGATCGAGGGTCTTTGCTTAACAATAACAGATGAGAAAACATTTGTCTACTGGTCTTGAGAGGTTTTGACGGTGAGGAAAAAAGAAAAGATCCGGCTTCTGAAATCACATTTAGAGAGAAATTTATCCTCATCCCTTTGTATGAATCGAATGTCATCCCCATATTTATGAAGAATAAAAAAAATTGACAAGAACATTTGTGCTATATACCATAGGTTCACATATACTTTGTTGAGAGCCAAATGGATGTAATCTACATGTATGTCAAATGACATTCACGAGTTAAAGCCTGTCTGCACTAGTTTGGCCAGGGGATTAGACCTCCCTGCAAGGTCACTGACAGGTGGTTATCTCACCAAATCAGCTCTCAATTAACATAAGAAAAAGAGGATCATGGGGGACCAACAGGCACCGATTAGGCATTGTTTGCTATATAGAGGGCGCAAGTAGCTCTAAGTAGTGCAGTGGGGCTTTAATGCCCTTCTTGCTCTCAGCAAACTATATCATGGTATGTTGCATCATGGACCTACTGGTTGCATACACTCTCTTACTTAGCTGAGGAGGAGATGGAATCGAAATACGGATACCGTGTTTGGCACTCTACCAACATCATTCAGTTTATAACATTGCTCTAAAGTTATTTAGATAAATGGTAAACATGTTATCCACTCTGTCAGGTGCATGGGTCTCAAAAGTGAATGCATTGGGTTTTTTTCCTTTACATAGAATCTCTTTTGAAGGATTTGATATCTCAAGGGCAATTGTACTTATTGTAATACCATTTCAATCTTCCATTACTTTACTTACTTTACTTTAATACACGATGTTGTAGGTCTAAGCCTGACCCAGTCTATACTAAACTCTCTACATAATCATATGCACTTAAAATACCATGGGAAAACCCCATTTTTTTTCTCAATCGAGCAAGCAAAATAAAACTCTTCCTTTCAGGTGGCAGTTTAATTGCCCTTCAGTAGCCTTCCTCACAAGCTCACAGTTTTTTAGCAAAACAAATTCCCATTGCAATAGCTCCCACCCTGTTCAACTACCAAATGAGACCCCCCCCCCCCCCCCCCCCCTGGCAGGTCGGCAGTGCAACACAAGCACATTATGAGTGGCATGAGAAAATAAAAATTCAAACTAAAAGTAAAAAACGAAACTGGAAATTAATTCAAAACAGGATCTTAAAATCCGGCGTGCCGTAATAGTGAAAGTGTTTGCCATAATTTGTTGGTTACGTTCACATTAGTACCTTTTTCCCCCATCAGTTATAAGGATACTTTTAAGTATCAACTGTTAACTGCACATGATGCATGCCATAATAAGATTCTCTGAATTAGTTAAACTTAAAGTTGACATGCTTGGTTTCCAATCTGAACTTATTTATTAAATTAAGCATTCATAATCATGATAATCAACCCCAGCTGAATAATGGGAATAATCTTAAATTGTTATTCTGCATGTCAAAACTCAAAAGTTTGTAAAATACTCATTCATGGCAGTTTGTTAAAAATTTACCTGGCTGCAGCTATACACAAAGCACTCCTTGGTCTTGGCAGGTTGATAACCCCTCAATCGCGTCACTATCACTCGACTCTCAAATCAAACAGGTTTCTTTGGTGTGCAATTCAATTTGAATTAAGCAAACTCAGCTCAGATGACCCGTAAACAGGTAAAGTCATGAACAGTTCAATCGACACAAATAGACAGAGCGAGAGTAAGTTCCAAAAACGGGAAAATTCAAAGTTGGTGACCAGGCCAGGCCAGGCTGGCACTGCACTGCAATCAAACCTGATCTTTTGTTTTGATGTTTGCCGAACTCGAAGTAACATGATCAGTAGACAAGACTGTGCATGTTCCGATCGCGGCCAGTACCCGCTTGTCAACGAGTACCGCTCCGCATCACCGAGGGTCACAGGCGCGTGGCTGAAATCACTCAATGGACTGTTCTCCCCTCCTCAGAGATTTCACCTTTTAAATCTCGAGACGAATCATACGATCCAAAGAAATTATTTACACATGTACATAATGAAACTAGATCCTGCTTTTTTCTGTTGCAAGCGGATAACAAACGGAACACAATTCACAGAGATTTCATGCGGTAAAAGTTTCCAGGATTTAGCGAGAACCTGATGAGCCCATACCACAATCATCTGTGTCGAGCTGTGTTATCATCTGGTCACGATTTGCGCTTGTGCGCAGAATTCAGGGAAACCCCCCCAAAAGTACCAGTAGCAGGAGCGCGCGAGGCAGCGGTGGTTAGTCTGCAAGCACAGACTCTTGTTAGACACTGTACCTCAATTCATAAAGTCTTTAGCAAAGCCTAGCTCTATCGATCTCTGAGAGCTTCAAATAAGGTCTGGAGCAGCTAAAGCACAGTTTTCATTAAGTATGTCACCAGTGTGGTCTCACAGTTTATACACTTTTACGCAACTCGACTGACAAGGGTTTGTGAATGCAGACTAGCTAATGCTGCTGCAAGCCATTTGATTGGTTGTAAGTAAATATGCATATTCATTTCATGCCTGTTCTTCCTCAGAAAAAGAACCGTACCAGTATCGCGCTAAGATTACGTAACAAATTCTAGAAATCTATAATGGCAACTTCTCTTCGTCTAAAATTCACAAGGAGTGGAGTGTGGAGATTGGTTGAGTTCCCAGAAGAATTTAAGGAAATCTATTTTGTTATTTGCTGTTCACGAAACATTACTTATGAATCTAGGGCTTCTCATGGAAATAAAAAGGGAAATGAATCAGAGAAACTTGGAGTGAAAGTTTGAGAGAAAATCAATGAATAAAAAAAAGAGCCTGTAAAATAATTATGTTTGAATTGTATAAAACAAAGTAAGGAGTATATCGGGAAGGAGATTAAACAGATACCTATTTTAAGTGACTACCAAAGTCTAAAAGGGTAAGTCCACTCCAAAAATATCTTACTTTCAATAGAAGCAGAAAAATCAGACAAACCAATCAAAAAAAGTTTGAGCAAAAATTGGATAACTAATAAAAAAAAATGAATATTTAATGACATAAAAAACTTTGAAAGTCACAAGACAAATTGGTAACTCACTCATGAGTCTGTGGCGTCATAGCCTCACTATCCACTAATTGTTTTCTTTATATTGATAATATACATTTCCCATTTCCCCCCTAAAAATCTTATTTCCTCACACCAGCATCCAAGTTATATTGATAGTAATATGTTTTGGTGTACTGTAGATGCACTAATATAGAGTCATTTTCTTTCATTTGAATTGTGAAAAATGTGAATTTTGATAAGCTATTCATATAAAAATCAATGATTATAAAATATACAATATTCAGAAAATAGTTTAAATTCTTCAAAGTTCATAAAAGATTTTGTGAAATGTCATGCACGCAATATGATACAAATCATATAACCTGGGGATAATAGGGAAATTAATGGGATAACAAAAAAATATATAAAGCAATTGATAAATATTGAGGCAATAACGTCACAAACTGATAACCAAAGTGGCAATTTGTGTAAGGATTTCCATTGTTCCATAGTTTTTCATAGTGTTCAAGAATTCATAACTTCCTTATTAGTTATCCGATTTTACTCAATTTTGTTGGCTCTGTTTTTTGTTTTGTTTTTTTCTCTGCATCTATCGAAAGCAAATTATTTGTTGGAGTGGACTTGGCCTAGTTTAACAAATCTCCAATTCAATTTTTAGACCAAGACTAGCAATATGATAATGCTAATAAAACGGTCCTATATAATTTATATCAACAGAGGGCGAAATACACTACCAGCTGTCGTTCATGCTCCGAGCCTCTCTGGCCCGAATTCACAAAGGACGTTTGTCGACAAACATAAACCTAGGTTTGTCGACAAACCCCCTTTGTGAATTCGGGCCAAAGTGTTCTGCCATTTAGCCTCGACACAAAAAATCAACATAAAATCACCATAAAATGATTCTTTTAAAATTGAATTCATTGAAATTACAAACTCAAAAGAAACCATCTAGAGACGATTTGAGATGATTATAAAGAAATAATGATGCAAAAAAAAGGTTTCCTGTGGATTTATCGGTAAGAATCTCTGCAACGACAGCATGTGTCCAATTAGCCTTCAGTCTATAGTTTGATGTTGTTGTGTTTCGTTTGTGTTGTTTTGTTTTATTTGTGTTGTTTTGTTTTGTTTTTACAAGATCTGTATATTTCCTATATTTTCAAAAGTTATTGGCATTTACGAAATTTTCTACGTTAAGTTAATAAAAAAATATTAGGAATATCTTCGAACTTTTAAAAAAAAAAATTGAGACATCCTCTGGAGACAAGATTAATTTGGTAATGACATTGATAATGACATTGTCTTAGAACAACAAATAAAATAATTTATATCAAACCCGCTCGCCTGTTTTCTTTTTTAAGAAAGAATCGGAATTTACCTTCCCTTTGTTCTCTTGTCTTTAGTTAGAAATGGAAACTTTCTCTAATCATGAATTAAAGGCACGAGACAAATTATTTTCTTTTCCTTTCCTTTAAACCCGCTCGCCTGTTTTCTTTTTTAAGAAAGAATCGGATTTTACCTTTCCTTTGTTTTACTGTCCTTAGTTAGAAATGGAAACTTTCTCCAATCATTAAATTAAAGGCACGAGACAAATTATTTTCCTTTCTCTTGAATGCAGGTCCATTGTTGTGTGACGTCAGGCCATAAAACATGATTTACCGCCTTCAAAATGAAGCGTATTTATGAGCGTCATGGTGGCTAAAACAACTTTGATATTGTTCTTTCATTTTGGCATGATTACTATAGATGAAGAAACAGTCAATGAAAAGTCGTAGTAGGGTTGACTTGCTAATTTATTCTATGTCAACTAATTCCATCGACTTGCTCCGTGAAAACTGTATGAACAAAACATGATAAAGAAAAAGAACAGATTATAAGTAATTGTTCATACAGGCATTTTCGAATACATGTGTATAAATAATATCATCAGTTCGCCTATTAAATGCAGTGATTAATAACAAATGAATTTCTTCTCTTTGTCTCTTATCATTTGTGTATATGCAATTATCTATAAACAATGCCTTCACTCTAGTCACGTGACCAATATTCGTGGTAGATAGTTTGAATCACAAAGACTTATTAGCATAACGCATATCAATGACTGCGTCCTTCTTATAGCGGACACGTCATTCGTATCGTTAATATCGTATACCTATTTACGTGCATACAATTAACATTGCCTTACGTAGCACCCTAGCTTACACTCTATATCGTATATATCGTATACCTGTTTTACGTGCATCTAATTTGCATATATATAACATCCACTACAGCCGTATACGGTATCATACGTGTACGTGCATACACTAATACTACACACACCATTCATTATCACTTAAGCATATTAGATTACATTCATATCATCATTTCTCATTATTTATACTATTTATACTCGTTATACATTAATATATCGAATTAACGAACCTTCTTGCCTCCTTATTGTTGCAAACGGGTTGGCTTCGTATCAATAACAGGTGTAATTTAGGACAAGATTTCGGTGCGAACATCCAATTCGTTGCTACTGCTATGTCGGAATTAGGAAAGCGTAGATGGCGCTATTTCAGCCCATGACGTAAGTCAGAATACTCCTTTTTGTCAGATAAACTAACTCTCATAAACGATCACATTAACATGGCTCCTTTAAATTAATAATTAATTTACCCCTTTTGAGCTTCATAGAAATGACTTGGATTATTTGTTCCTTATCAACATTAATAGTTCAAAATATATCAATATATGTATACATATAGATCTACATCTCAAAATTTCAATTTCTACTTATCTTGAAACGTACATGATCAATTGCGCATGCAGGAAAACTAATCTTTATTCAAGATTTACAGTTCAAATTGTATCGTGAGATTACTTCATCTCTAGTACAGAGCTTGTACCAAGTATCTTATTACAGCATCTGAGTTAAATTAAATTTAACCGCGAGTCTCAAACACTCAGACCTTGCAACTCACCATTTATGACTAGCAATTAGCTGTATTTGCAAGTACTGGATTTAGAAATCGAGAAAATAACCTGGATCAACTCTCAGTTCAAATACTCTGCATGAATTTACGTTGCAAAAGGGGGGTTTCAATTCAGGTTCACATCTAATGCTCATTCATGTATACAATACATACAAGCATAATGATGAAATTGAACTGAAATACCCTTTAAATACATTCTTATAAGAGCAATCACATTGTAATTTTTTGCAAGGTAATTAATGCGATAAAATGAGGTATATCAACTTAATTTCCGTTTTCTACAAATATAGTTGTCATATGCTCGATCTTCCAATTTGATAAGATTACATTTTTTCAAACAGAGAACAAAAAACAAACTGCAATAAAGGTCATTACAGCTCATTCGGAAATGTCGTCAATCCACAAAAAGAGTTCTTGTTGTTGTTCAATCAGATCAATTAGTTCAAGAGTTTACTCAGTTCAATTAGACTTCATTTCAGCTGATGTGCGTCTGTAGTTACAGTTCCAGCATAGTCTTTGTTACAGACCAATCACAGATATTCTTGGTTCTAAAACTTCAATTGGATTATTTGACTAGTCTTATTTTAGACTTTCAAATTTTGCGGGTAATTCGAATTTTGGATAGTCTTATGTTCAGACTTCTATATTTACTTAAATCTATCAAAACCTATTTGTGAGGGATATTAATTACCTTACAGTATTCAAGGCTCCTTGGTCGGGAATCCGTCCTGGTCTTCACGCGGAAGCAGCAAAACCAGTTTGTGTATCGGACGCTCTAGTTCTTTCACAGGTCCTTTACGCTTACCGCTGTCGTCAAGTTCGGAGTCACCCTTTACAAGCTTCACTTTACGAATGAGTCCATCGGTAGAAGGAAAGACCTCGCTTATCCTTGCTAGGGACCATTGATTTCGTGGCAAGTTCTCGTCTTTCATGATGACGATATCCCCAATCTTAGCATCCCGTCGGGGCCGAGTCCATTTCTGGCGTGTCTGTAAGTTCTGGAGAAACTCCTTTCTCCAACGATCCCAGAACTCGTTGATCAGATGTTGTACCCTCCTCCAACGCTTTCTGGAGTACAAATCAGCGTCCTGAAAACTGCCTGGTGGAGGAAGTAAGACTTTCGACTTCATGGTTATGAGATGATTTGGCGTAAGAGGAGCCAAATATGTTGGGTCGTTCAGGTCAGTCACAGTCAGCGGCCTGCTATTAACAATTGCCGCCGCTTCATACATCAGTGTTCTCAGTGATTCATCATTGAGTTGTCTACTCGATTGATACAGCAAAGTTTCAAGCACTCTCCTGGCAGATCTTATTTGGCGCTCCCATACTCCACCCATATGGCTTGCCGCGGGGACGTTGAAAGTGAACTGTACGTAATCACATCCTTCTTTCATTAGAGTGCCTTTGACATGTTCGTGATTCATTTCTGACCACGCTTTCCTTAACTCTGCTTCTGCGCCAACGAAGTTCGTTCCCCTGTCGCATCTCAGTTGACGTATTGGACCCCTCAGAGCAGCAAAGCGACGATATCCCTGAATGAATGAGTCTGTAGTCAGACTATTGAGTGTCTCAATATGCACGGCTCTCGAAGGCATGCATGTGAAGAGGAGTCCATATCGCTTCATCTCCTTTCTACCTTCCTTTATCACCCATGGGCCAAAGCAGTCGATGCCACAGTAAGTGAAAGGTGCTGCAGGTAACACACGGTCAGACGGTAGATCAGACATCTTCTGTATTTGTGCGGGACTGCGTAGCCTATTGCATATGACACATTTTCGTATGAAATTGGCCACTCGATTACTGCTTCCAAGAACCCAAAATCCATTCTCTCTTATCTGGTTCAATGTCATGCCTCTTCCTTGATGAGCAGTCAACTCATGACAGTGACGTATCACAAGGTCCGTTACGTGGCTTCTTTGTGGGAGAATCAGGGGATGCTTTCTGTCATATGAGTCGTCTCCCCTTCGAATTCTTCCTCCAACTCTTAGAATTCGCTTTTTATCCAGGAAAGTGTCAAGTCCATGGAGACGACTTTCTTTCTTTATTTGACGTCTTCTCTGCCTGTCATTCAGATCCTGTTTCCTCTGGATTGACTTCAGGATTTCTATTTCTTCCCCAAAGGCTTCACTCTGGACGTGTCTCAGTATCTCAGTTTCTGCCTGTTGTAGATTCTGCACCGAGACTTTGCCTTGGGAAGTTGAGTCATCATTTGCCTGTCTTGTACGTTTTCTTTGACAACGTTGTTTCAGTCTTGTGATGAACAGCAGACAATAAGCCATCGCCCTCTTTGCTCTATACCATGTCGGGAATCGGTCTAGGCGACTCAGATCAAACTTGGAGTCACCCATTACAGTCGCGTTCACCATAGACTTCTTCACCTCGGGGTCACCTGGTGAAACCTCGAATTCCTCCTGATCATCAGCGCGAGGAACCGTCTCTTCCCATAGAAAATCTGGGCCAGTGAACCAGTTCGAAGTGATGAGTTGGTCAACGGTAAACCCTCTGGAAGCTCCATCTGCTGGATTGTCCAGTGTTCGAACGTGCTTCCACTGCGATGATTCTGAGTGTTGTCTGATCTCACAGATCCTATTTGCTACGAACACATGGAACCGCTTCGATTCATTGTTTATGTATCCAAGTACCACATTGCTGTCTGTCCAGTAGATATGCTCAATGTCCTCCAAGGCTAACTCTCGCTGAAGAAATGTGCTCACCCTAATGGAAACAACGGCAGCTGATAGTTCCAAACGGGGTATTGTTACTGCCTTGAGCGGGGCAATCCTGGACTTTGCCATCACCAGGATACAGTGGACTCTTCCCTCTCCATTCTTAATTCTCATGTATGAGCATTGGCCGTATCCCTCGGAACTAGCATCGGAGAAGTGGTGCATCTGCATGGTCGTAACCTCACCGAAGTCTGCAGGTTTGTAGCATCTCTGTATTGATAGGGAGTCAAGATTATGCAGATCAGTTGTCCATTTCTCCCATCTTTCTCTGAGATGATCTGGCAGGGGGTCGTCCCAATCAGCAGACATCTTACACAGCTCTTGCAGAATCTGCTTACCAGGTAAGACAATCGGGGCTAGTAATCCCATAGGGTCATAGATCGACATCACGGTTGACAGTATTCCGCGCCTGGTTAGAGGTCTGTCATCGAGTGTGACTCTGAATTGGAACGTGTCAGATTCCACACACCATTGCACCCCAAGTGCCTTCTGCAAAGGAAGCTTATCCTGTAGGAGATTAGTCTTGGTAGTGCCCTTTGCTCTATCCTCTTCCGGAACTGTTTCCAGCACTTCTTGGGTGTTTGAGATGAATTTGTGCAAGTGGAGGCCTCCTTTCTTGCACATCTCTCTGGTTCTCGAGATCAGATTCTTGGCCTCTTCTTTGGTAGGAACAGATATTAGCCCATCGTCCACGTAGAAGTTATGATGTACAAAGTTCTTTACATCCTCTCCAAATTCAATAGCATGGTCGCTGGCAATCTGTTTCAAACAAAAGTTTGAGCATCCTGGAGACGACGTCGCCCCAAACAAATGGACAGTCATTCTTAGCTCATGGGGCTGTTGCAGAAAGTCTCCATCCTTCCACCACAAATACCGTAGGTATTTCCTATGATCTTCCTTCACCTTGAATTGGTAGAACATCTCACGTATATCGCAACAAAATGCGATTGGTTCCAGTCTGAACCTGCAAAGTACTCCCACTAGTGTGTTAGTCAGATCTGGTCCAGAAAGAAGCTGCTTGTTGAGAGATTCCTTTCCAAATTCTGCACTGCAATCAAACACAACTCGTAACTTGTTGGGTTGTACTACCCCATGATGGGGAATGTACCATGCTTGGCCGTTCTGCTTGTCAAATTCTGGTACACTTTCAGCATATCCTTTCTCCAAGAGAGCATCCATCTTTTCCGAGTATTTCTGATGATACTCAGAGTCTCTTTGAAACTTTCTCTTTAGATGACTCAATCTCCTTTCCGCCATGGATCTGTTGTTGGGAAGGTTGACGACATCTTCTTTAAAGGGAAGAGGAGTCTCGTAATGACCATCATCTGTGATATGGACATTCTCCGACATGATTCTCATAAATCTTGTATCATGTTGCGAAAATGGTACCTCACTTCTGCTCTCTGAGAAATCTCTTTCCATCAGCTTCAGCACAGACGAAGGGCTGATCTCTTCTTTGATTGTAACGTTGTGAGTGAACGTTACTCTCTTCTTGATGGACATGTCTCTTTCAGCTAGTTCAGCGGGTATTTCACGTGCTGTCAAGCGATGACTGTGGCCAACGTGATCATCGGGGTTGTAGTGCTGTTCATCTTGACTTGTAACACCCACTATGCTCCATCCCAAGTCAGTTTTCATTCCAAATGGACCGTCATCATCTTGGGAGGGAATCACATCTCGAGGAGTCAGAGCTCTTCCACAATCATAGCCGATCAACAATCCTATTTCACAGTGCTTCAGGGGCAGAAGTTGGTCAGCAATTGGAACCAAATGTGGGAAAGAGCGAGCTACGTCAGGAGTGGGGATGTGTTCTCTGTTGGCTGGCATTATGTCTCTAGTGTATGCAGCTGGAAGGTGTATCACCTTTTCACTGTTAAAGGCTCGAGCTGTGAGTCCTTTAATCTTCTCACTTGGAATCCTTTCGTTCTTGGTCGACATTGTAGACAGAAGAAGGTTGACCCTCAGTCCATGAAGTCCTAAGGCATCCTTTGTAGAATTCAATATGAAGGTGGTATCCGATTGAGTATCTAATAGTGCGTATACGAGCCTCTCTTCCTTCATATTCTCATGAGACAGCCAGACTGGCACGATTGCCGCGCTTTTCACATAACTTGTGGCGTTAGAATTAACAAGTGTATGTGAATTTGAAGATTGTATTTCTTCCTGGTTCGATGTCCTTTCCCTTTCTTCTGAAGGTCCTCTGTCAAAGTGTAGTGGCGTAGGATGACGCTTGTTGCACTCTCTGCATGTGCTTCTCCTTCGACATTTTTTGGTCAGATGACCTCTCTTGAGACACCCGTAACACAAGCCCTTTTCTCTTATGAACTTCTTCCTCTCGGACATAGGCTGATTGACAAAGGCTTGACAATCCTCAAGGTGATGATGATTTCTACAGAATATACAGAATGATTTCCGTTCTGGCCTCTTTGTCTCATCTTGGATGGAGCTGGTTCTCATAGTTAACGCTCTCATGGATTTTCCTCTGTCCTGTTTCAGTTTGTCCTCCTTCAGGCTACCAATGGACGTGATTGGGTCACATGCAATGTTACTCTCTTCCTCAATGAATGATGAGAAGGTACCGAATGAAGGAAATGTACCATGTGACCTCCTATGCTCATAGACTCGTCGGCTCCATTTAGTAACAAGCCAATCGGGAAGTTTGGATAGGAGTTTCCTATTCTCACGTTCGTCATCTAACTGTCGGAGGTTGCCGATCTTTTCTATTGCTGTTTGGCATTGTCGTAGGTAATCAGAGAATCTACGCAGTCCTCTGGAATCCTTTGTAGGTATCTTTGGCCAGTTATCCAGTCTGTCACGAAATGCATTCGAAATGATGAATGGATCACCATATCTCTGTTCTAGTTCACTCGTAGCTCGATTGTATGCCGTATCATTGTGTATCAGAGAAAATCCTTGCACGAGTTCGAGAGGTGGGCCACGTAGATACTTCTTTAAGTAGAAGAATCGATCCCTTGCAGGAATACCTTGATGTTCCATTAAGATGTCGTAGGCCTGTTTCCAACTAGGGTATTGCAGTGGATCCCCAGAAAAGATATCTGGTTCTGGCAGTGGCAAGCGACTAATCTGTAGCTGAGTCAGCAAATTTAACAAGGGTTCTTTAGTCGGCAATTCTGTAGTCAGAACATCTTCAGTTGGCACATCTTTGGTCGGCACATATGTAGTCGGCACGTCTGTAGTTAGCACATCTGTAGTCGGAACATCTTTAGTCTTCGCATCTTTGTTCAGCACATCTTTAGTCGGCACATCATCCTGGCTTTCGAACGAGCATTCATTCACCCATTTTTGACAGGATGATAGTCTTTTCGATGAAACTTTAGATTTCCTTGACGATTCTTGTTCGAGGAGGTGTTCTTGTACTCCTTTCATCAGCTCTGAGTGTTCTTGTTCGATGTTGTCGAGCCTTTCATGGCTGTCATCGTCGATTCCTGCCAACTCCAACAGAATCTGAAGGTCTTCTTGAGCGGATATGGCGTTGTCCATCACCTGCTGCAGAGCGTCCCTACCTTGTCGAATAACTTTGACATCACTGATGTCGCTCAAGGTAGCTCTTAACTTATTCGACGCTCTACGCCAAGCACTAATGGATCTCTTAAATTCCTTCCCTTTTGTTTCAGCTTGATACTGCAGACCTTTCTCAGTGAGTTTGACTTCTCGCTTTGACCTTGTGTCCACAGCTTCAGCAACAGGGTTTTCCTTCTCCTTGTCCTCCATCTTGTCCACTTCCGACATCTTGTACCAAATCACGTAATCTGAATCACGACGTCATCGCAGGTTGCAAGTCGTAGTGAAGTGAAGTTTTCACTGAAGAAACAGTCAATGAAAAGTCGTAGTAGGGTTGACTTGCTAATTTATTCTATGTCAACTAATTCCATCGACTTGCTCCGTGAAAACTGTATGAACAAAACATGATAAAGAAAAAGAACAGATTATAAGTAATTGTTCATACAGGCATTTTCGAATACATGTGTATAAATAATATCATCAGTTCGCCTATTAAATGCAGTGATTAATAACAAATGAATTTCTTCTCTTTGTCTCTTATCATTTGTGTATATGCAATTATCTATAAACAATGCCTTCACTCTAGTCACGTGACCAATATTCGTGGTAGATAGTTTGAATCACAAAGACTTATTAGCATAACGCATATCAATGACTGCGTCCTTCTTATAGCGGACACGTCATTCGTATCGTTAATATCGTATACCTATTTACGTGCATACAATTAACATTGCCTTACGTAGCACCCTAGCTTACACTCTATATCGTATATATCGTATACCTGTTTTACGTGCATCTAATTTGCATATATATAACATCCACTACAGCCGTATACGGTATCATACGTGTACGTGCATACACTAATACTACACACACCATTCATTATCACTTAAGCATATTAGATTACATTCATATCATCATTTCTCATTATTTATACTATTTATACTCGTTATACATTAATATATCGAATTAACGAACCTTCTTGCCTCCTTATTGTTGCAAACGGGTTGGCTTCGTATCAATAACAGGTGTAATTTAGGACAAGATTTCGGTGCGAACATCCAATTCGTTGCTACTGCTATGTCGGAATTAGGAAAGCGTAGATGGCGCTATTTCAGCCCATGACGTAAGTCAGAATACTCCTTTTTGTCAGATAAACTAACTCTCATAAACGATCACATTAACAATAGATATTGATTAATTAATAGTATGGTGGACGATTATATAGGGCTATGACAATGGTATGTAAGTGGTTTCTTTGATGTTAATGTTTAATTTGAGATGCATGGCCCTATCAGTGTCTGTGATATAGAAGCCGTAAAAAAATGCGCTTCAAAATGATTATGAAGTGCCTCAAAAAAGTAAAAATCTTTGAGTGACCGGTTTTTACCATACTCATTTTCCCCCATAGACTGTAGTGTTATAAAAAACAGGAAAACGGTTTCTGAAATTTCGATTTCCAATCACATATCTTGATAATCAGACAGGAGATCGGCTTTTAAAATTAATCGGATTCCTGACTGACCTAAAGGTTTATAATAATGATTGCAGCATGAGCTAAATCCAGGATTTTGTTTAAAATCTGAGGCGAAGATACCCAATCCTTTTAATGCTATTGCAAACACTCTAAAGGCATCGTTTAACAATGTTAAATATGTGATGCATGTCCCTACGTGCTATTAGTGTCTGTGATAATTGGTGTAATAATGAAGCCCTAAAAAAATTGCGTATCATAATAATCATGAAGTGCCTCAAAAAAAGTAAAAAACTTTAAGTGACCGGTTTTACCATACTCATTTTCCCCAATAGACTGTAGTATTATCATAACTCTTTGGAAAACGCAAAATTTGATTTCGATTTTCAATCATAAATATCTTGATAATCAGACAGGCGATCGGCTTGTAAAAGTCATGGGGTTCCTGAATGAGCTAAAGGTTTATAATAATGATTGCAGCATGAGCTAAATCCAGGATTTTGTTTCAGAATCTGAGACAAAGTTACCCGATCCCTTTAAGCCCACTAGACTTTTGCATTCAACTGGAAAACGTATAGTTATCTGAATGGATATCATATTGCTGGATTACTTTCTATCGATCTCTCTCTCTCTCTCTATATATATATATATATATATCTATCTATCTCTCTCTCTCTCTCTCTCTCTCTATCTCTCTCTCTCCCTTCCTCTCCCTTATTCTTTCTTTCCCTCTCTTTCTCTCTCCCGCTCCCTCTCTCTTTCTTTCCATCTCTTTTTCGCTCTCTCTGGACACCAGTCTTAATTTGACAAATAAAAGCCTTATAGAGAACAAGGCAATCAAGTTGAATGATGGTGTGGGGTGGGGTTGTTGTATCATTTTCTTTTCAAACTGATTCCCTTTCTATTACTTCCTCTACTTTCCTCTCCCTTTAAAATTGTATATTTATTTGGGGTCATCTTTCCTCTCTCTTGGTCTTTATCTCGAAAACATCGGGTTTTAGCTACATCATGCACTGCTAGATACCCAGCCGAACTATGTATAGCCTCCATATGACCTTTGTCCATATTGACAATATCGATTTCCCGCCAATTCACGCCATTTCTCACACCTAAAAATTCATTTTGCACACGGCACCCACAACGGGTCTAGTTTCATTGGGGATCCTTACATTCCCAAACGAGTATGATAAAATGTTCAACAATAATTCATGAATTGCTTTTGTTTATGCATCATCTTTTGTTTATGCATCATTTTTTTGTTTATGCACCGTATCTCGATGTAACCCACTGAATGTTATTATCTGTAAACAATTATTTTACATGGTAAATAAATAAAACAAACAAACATGGCAATTTACCTTCGGGCCAGGAGAACAATTATATCATCATGCACAATCAAAAAATATATATGTATCTTATCATCATTATTATTATTATTCATTCTGTTCACTTTATTTGTTTTTGATGAAAGACTATGATATAAATCTGCTATATAATTATGAACCATTACATGACAAAATCATACAACAGATATGTCAATAGGACCAATAGAACCCCTTTCTTACTTACTAACCCCACCCCCAAACCCCCTCACAAAGGAGGACGAAAGAAAAGAATAATAAAACATTTGATATCTTATGTAACTAGGCCTAGGCTATGTCTTAACTGCAATGAAGTTTACTCATTATTTTACCTTAGTTTTTATCAGATACTTAAAAACCCTATTCATTCATGTAAATAAAGATGTAGGGATTACGGGCACGCAAGGAATCTTATAATAAGTATACAGTTACATTATTAACATGGAAAAGAAGATGAAAACGAGGCAATCAGACCATAATTGAACTATTTGTATTCTACATCTTCCGATATGAAAACACTCTTCTGGCTGACTTTGATTTGGACGAGTTACAAAGGGTCAAACTTATTGCATCATGCTGATTAAAGTGATAATAGAAAGTGCTCTAAAAATACAATTTGATGCTGCACAACTCTTTTCTTTGAACGCGTAAAATAATCTTTCCGATGATCAAGAGGCTTACATGGTAAATGATACTATTAGCATTGTTTTCCTTTAAGTGAATTTGACCTCTTGTAACGCGACTATGCAGGGTTTTCCGGTTTTTCTCTGAGGTGTATGCGGTGGCAGTAATTCTCAACAATAAAAAGAAAAGAAAAGAAAGCCGAAGGAGGAAATTGGACCCTGGGACTTTCGGACTTTAGCGGATACGGCCGATTCTTTTTTTTCTGTAATTTTAATGGTAAACAGGAATCGATACTAAATTCAGTATAACCCTACTTTTTGTATACGATTGCTTGAATTTTTGTTTTTGTTTAATCGCTTATGACGTTGCTTGATTCTTTATTTGTATTGAATAGTTTTGTTTTTGCTTCGCAGTCGGATGCGATACGGTTTAATCGGTCAGATTTGTTTGGATCCAGAGAGCAAAGACTTTCGAGATGGCAATTTCAATATCCTATAGTGTATATCCATAGAAATTATCATGTTAGGGTTACATAATAATTATGCCATTGTAATGTTTGTGCATTTCAAAGGACGAATCGAAGGGCTATTGCAATCTGTGTTCGTATTTTTGGACGTATTTCAGTCAAAATTAAAAATTAAAAGAAACTCGATTTTGAACCAAATATCGATTTTTTTTTTCTTCTTTTTTTTTTTCTTTCTTTCTTTCTTCTTAATCATTGTATTCTTAAGTGATTAAATTTAGTAAACATGATTTTGAATGGAATTAGTAATGATACAATGTAATAGGAGACACTATTTGTTAATCTTCACTGGAAATTTGCCTGAATGTTACGATCATTCGGGAATCGCACACACTGTACACACTGCATGGTATCCGTGCTCGCACAAAGATCTTTTTACACACAAACCAATGGGGATCTCAGCAAAATTTAACTATGCGGCCCGTTACCCGGGGCAACAGGCATAGTTCGTTTCTTTGCGGGCATGGCTAAACTCACGGTTTCAATTTCGACTAATCAGATGACTAGATTTATTTAACATACTAAAGGGAGGTATATAAACAATGATATATTAATTTTTCTTTTCCACTTCTTCCTGTTCCACAGCTTCTTATGAATTGCACTTTTCAAGTTTCGAATTTCAATGTTTTGAGAGTCCATTTTTTTAGTGACGTATATTCAACTTATGACATAGTCGTATGCCCACCCCCCCCCCCCCCCCACCCCTCCCCGTCAAGGCACAGAAATCTATAAAACCTTCATTCGGTCTATAGTGCACGAGGAGCTGATGCCCCCCCCCCCCCCCCTCACCCTCCCAAACCACTCCCGCTTTCGGGGTGGAGTAGACCCTTCATCAACGTCTTCATAAAAGTCAAGATCTCGAATTTTACAAATATTTTCACAAAATTTTAGAGGGGTTTTGAGCGATAATATAATTTTCCCTAATTCAATTTGCACAAAAATATATTTCACTGTGGATTGTTCTTGTTGTGTTATTGTTATTGTGTTGTTTGTTGTTTATATTTAATGATCAAAACAAACGAGATCGAAAGAGATTCGAGTTGAAATTAACTAATTGCTTTTTGTATAAGGAAATGAAAACTATGGTTGTCGTTTTCCTGTACAATAATTGAAGAAAAAACAAATCATTTAACGTTTTGTTGGAATTGAGAGTGCATAGGAAGGTTAAAGGGATTATTTTTTCCATATTCGGAAATAATAATTTTAGTAATTTTCTCACGCCATGAAAATTTTTTTTTTGTTGAGAAGATAAATTACATATAGGCCTATTTAAACGAGGTATATGTAGAAAAATGAATGCAAGACATTATTTGGTAAATCATTTTCAGAAACTATTTTGTATTATTATTAGAGTAAAGACATGTCTTCCTTTTAATTCATTATGTATGCTTTATAGTTTCTTTGATACTCCCATACTTGGACTTGTGGTATCTTAGTTCAGGGTAAACACACATCAACATCCTTAGTTTTAAGTGTTGTTATTACAAGAGAAGATTATTCGTATTATTTCTAATTCCCCCCTTCCTCCCATACAGACTCTTTATATTTTTTTTAGTAAGATACTAAAGGTAAAAGGCTTATATTTTTGTTCAACTAGGTCAATTTATGTATGATAATACAAATAATATGTTACCATTAGTTTTTTTAAGAAATGTTTTTCCTTTCAATAGCTCTGTCCATAATTACCCAACAAAACATTCGGCAGATTTTTATTTACCTCTCTTGCGGACCCTCTTAGCTCAAAGGCCCAAAGTTTCTTTTACACTATGAATATGGACTGACAAAGAAAGCGGACAAAAATATACAGTTCCTTAGGTAGACAAAGGAACATCCCTTTCACTGCTATTATGTAAACATGCATGGGTGTCGATCCCGGGGGGGATGGGGGGGGATATATCCCCCCAATATTTCAGGTGGGGGGGGATGCCCTGTACAATCATCCCCCCCCCCCAATAATTCACCATAAAAAATTAAAAAAAAATGAAGAGAAAAAATTAATGATGAGAGGTCCGATGAGAGTAGTTAATTGTTATTACTCGCAAGATACACATTTTTGCTATCTCATTTTCATAATTACATATATACGAAA